>CAUYTI010001372.1:0-37665 GCA_963575145.1 Galago senegalensis
ACCTTATACATAATTTTTTTAATGTATTATATTTGTAAATTGTACTTATGTTGAAATTAAAAATATATATCTTACTATTTTTGTGCTCTATGAAAATTTTTGTTGCTCCATATAGACCAAATTTTAAATTAAGAACCCCCCTCTCCCCCAGTCAATGGTGTCCCACTTTACCAATGTTAAAATCTGGTCACCTTAGGTTTGTCAATAAACGATGTGAATCCCAACTCCACCCCTCACTGTTCAAACACTGAGGCAGTTACAGCATTTTTCTGGATGCCAGTTCTTTCCTTTATAATAAAAGTGGTAATATTGTTGTAGGCTTAGAAATTTAATGGAATGTTAAAAATATATATATTATACATCAATAGATCTCTCTTTACTTGTTATATTAAAATAAACATAAAAGTTATCACATTTGGAAATTTTAATCATTCAGAAATGTGTCCAGAGGCCTTTTGTAAGAAGAAAAAATTCTCTAATCAGCCACTGATAATATAATAATTTCATGGGCCTAGACAGACAGGCAATATATTGTTCTCTCATCTCAGAAAGTGTATCTTACCCTGAACCACAGTTTCTTGAGGTAAACCATGGCTGTGTAAATAAAGGACTGAACCATCTTCTGACGAGGAAATAAATAGCTTGTGTTATCAACAATCTAATACAGCATTATGAGTAATATTTATATAAGGGGATTGAGAAAAAAACTATAGATTTTTCTTTTTTTTTTTTTTTTGAGACTGAGTCTCACTTTGTTGCTCTCAATGGAGTGCCTTAGTGTCATAGCTCACAGCAACCTCAAACTCTTGGGCTCAAGTGAGTCCCCTTGCCTCAGCCTCCAGAGTAGCTGGGACTACAGGCACCCACGACAATACCCAGCTATTTTTAGAGACCTGGTCTCACTCTGGCTCAGGCTGGTCTCAAACTCATGAGCTCAGGCAATCCACCTGCCTTGGCTTCCCAGAGTGCTAGGATTACAGGTGTGAGTCAACGTCCCAGCCAAAAACTACAGTTTTATAATTTGAAAAAAAAAATGTTTCTCATCACTATTAAATACATTCTGAAAATCAGAGAAGCCAATACATTTAATTTCCTTTCCCATGCATTAGGTGTAAATTGATCAAGGAGCTGCCTCACACTGTGAATACGTTTTTCTGATTCCTAACTTTTAAGATGTATTTCCTTATCCTGTTCTTCCACTGTGATGTAGGGATATGCACTTATCTCTCTCCACCATCAACTGAGGGCTCCTTCCATGTGTATCAGTAACTTAAAAAAAGATTTTATAAATGTAAGACCAAAAGAAAGAAACTAGAGTGCCAGCTTCTCTGGCATTAAAACATAATGCCAATTAAAGTAAACTTTGAATATTTGATTAAAAGCATTGAATATTCTCTTTAGTTTATTGAAAAGATTTTTATTTTTAGAAAAGTAGAGATGTTTGTAAAAATTAAAGAAATGTTTTATAAATATACTCACATAACCAATAACATAAATATTTTACATTAATTCCATTATTTAAAACTCTTAATGGTTGAATTTTTTGTAGCTTGAGGTTTTTACTTTGTGAATTATATGTGTGTCTTCTTTCATGTGTAAGGACTGGAGGCTTTATAATATTAAAAAGGGTAAGAAAAGTTTGTAGCTGAAAAAAAAAATTGTTATTTGACTATTACCAGTTGTTGTCAAGACCTATTTGAATATGATTCAGAACAACATATGAAATATCTAATAAGCTACAATCCTCATTTCAGTAGCTAAAGATCCTTCTTTAAACCTTAACATTTACCAAATAATAAGTAGAGAACGATTATATCAAATTGAAATGAAATTAATATGTTGATTCCCAGAGACATATGAGGTCAGACAACTAAGCTCAAGAACTCATCCTAGTAAAAGTGCCCCATACCTCAGGGGTGTAGGTCGCTGCGCTCACCTTTGAAGCACGTTCTTGCCCCCTCTGATGACAGCAGTGACAGCAATAAGGAATGTAGCACTTTTTCTAGGATGAGTTTGCAATCTTAATTGTCATAATATTAAAGTTCAATTTAACAATTAAATGTTTTAAAGATCTCTA
Organism: Galago senegalensis; assembly: GCA_963575145.1. NCBI lineage: Eukaryota > Metazoa > Chordata > Mammalia > Primates > Galagidae > Galago > Galago senegalensis. Next base: position 2,078 of record CAUYTI010001372.1, read on the forward strand.
AATAATATAAATTCACCTTAATCAGAGCTGAGTCTTTTCAATTTGACTTAACCAGAAGCTCTGATTTCTACATACTTCATTCAAACAATTATGCCTACCAGAATATACTTTTTCATTAAAAATAGACAATTACCGTAGGAATGTGGTGAATTTTTCTCAATGCATTAGACAAATTAAACATAAGTTGCCATATTTACAGTCCTTTAAATGAAAAACTGAAATGAAACAGTGAGACAAATAGATCATAAAGGTGATGAAGGCACCTCTGGCTGATGGGAGAGCTGTTTGACACACGGCTGGAAGGTAGGGGGATATACAATGTGGAAAATAAGACTAAGGCAGAAAAATTATATACATATAATACTTATGCACATTATTGAAGAAATAAAAAGAATAGCCTTGAACTTTTCTCATTGCTGAAATTCCTGGAGCTATTTGGACTTGGGTACCTTCTAGTATCAGTTCACATAAAGTCCTGTCGTATGACTGACTCTGACCTTGGACTTCCCTAACACTCCTTTCTCTTTTCATGTCATGTCTTTCCTGAAAATATGTCTCTTTCTTACTCAGGTTCACTTGAGTGAACTTCTGTTTCTTGCACCTACTGAGAATGCTCACCCACGTGGCTTTTCTATTTCTAATTTTTGGTATTATTCTTCAGAAGTATTGTTCCCTCCAGAGTAGTTTCTTGCCCGTGGCTGTCTACCAGTAAACACAGTAATCACCCAGAAGTTGAGGAACTTAACAGATTCTGGAGGAATTAATTTTGCCAGCTCAGTTGATTGACAATTGGCTGCAGAACTCTGAGAGGAAACATGACAGATGAGTTGTTTTAAACTATTGTTAAACGTTTACTTCGATGCGTTAATCTGTACAGATCATCTTCTTACTGCAGTCTTGTTATTGAGAATGCCAGAATTCCTGCTGTTACCACTCAATTTGAGATACTCAACATGCCACCCCTCGCATTGCTCTGCTAACAATTCAGCATATATTTTATTGTGATAAACTCTTACTGATTTCAAAGCCTCCATACATGATACGGTTTAAAAGGGGAGTGTTTAAAGAGGGCGAGCGCCAATTATCGTTGCTTCACCACAGGGTATTATGTGCATTAAGCCAGATGTCAAGAGGGAGGGAACAGACAGTGAGTGAACACCTGCTAGAAGCCTGGCGCTTTGTGAAGTGTATGTAACTCTCATCTTGTCTCACAAAGCACAGGGAGGTATTCACGGTTATCCATGCTTTCCGTAAGAGAAAACTGACTATTGCAGAGGTAAGTAACTCCCTCCACATCCCTAAGCTATTAAATGCAAGTCAAGGAAGCCACACCTGGGGCTATGTTAATACTAAAGCCACTTTCTCTCACTGATCTATGTTTCTGCTGTTTGCAAAAGAATTTAGTCTATCCATTTTTTTTGAAAATTAGCTTCTACTTCGCATATTAATTTCTCAGAAAAGTCTTTTCTTGTCCTTTATCCATTACCTCTCTCCCACCAGGTTAATCTTTGTCTGTCTGTCTGTGTCTCCACACACACACATAGAGATCTGACAATTAAGTTCATGAACTAATCCTGGAAACAGTACCTGTCTTATTGCTAAATATCACATGTCCACCTTTCAGGACATGAATGTAATTATATGATGACAGCACTGATGGTCATCCCAGAAAGAGTTTCAAAATTACTCTGTAGGGTTGACTAGGTACAGGCATGGGTACATAGTTCCCAAGAGAATATTGTAATATTCGGCAATGAGATATTTAGCACTCTTTGGAGGACAATTCATGCACTTAGTTTTTCAACCTCATATACACAAACACACATACTTCCTGCAATTAATTTCTTTCCTGTTTTAGTAAAACTAATCACAATCATAATCAATTATTTAATCTCATCACATTTCTATTCTTTTGTTCAGTATCTATTTTCTCTTCTAATCTCTAAATTTGGCCAGAACAGGAAACACATCATTTTGTTCTCTTTACATCCTTAAATAGCGCCTGGTACAAAGTCCATGTTCAAAAATATTTGATGACTAAAACAATGAATCAAGTTGTTATTACTTACATGGAAGATGTGTGACAGGTGACATAGGATTTGGGAATAGTTTATTTATATATATATATCAATGCTTATGCTCTTTCTTATTTTGAGAAAATTTAAGCTCATTTTAAAATCTGTAATCATAAAAATCTACATTATGTTTCATTTTAAATTATTGGGATATTGATTGTATTACTAATGAAACATTTTGTGAATGAACAAGCTGATGAAGTATCTCCATTTATCCAGCGTCAGTCAGTTATCAAGCTCTGTTCATTTGGTCCCTTTTACATCTTCCTCATCCCTTCTTTCAGTTTCCTTCTGATTATCATTACTTTAATATACATTTTTGTTCAGCTAGCCCCTTAGCTTTGGCAAGATGAAGAACCTTGGTGACCTTTGCAAAAATGTTTGCTATCAAAACTTCATACGATTAAGTATAAGAAAAGTGGGAGAGAAATTTGAAATAGAGCGTAGACAACTTCCTGGAAGAAGTTATGCTATCCAAGAGAGCAGAGAAAATAGGATGGGAACTGGAAGGGACTGTAAAATCAAGAAAGGGATACTTTTAGGATAATATGTACTCTATTATGTTTGCTGAGGAGAATGATTCAGAATGACACTGTTTGCAAGAGAGAGGTGGAATAATTGCAAAGGCTAATTCCTTGAACTAGGTAAGGGGGCATGAGATTCAGGACACAGAACTGTGAAGAACAATTCATTATTTGTGATAGGAGGTAAGGTACATATACATACACAGCTACAGGTAATATATTGTATTTAAACTGGATAAATTAATAAGAATATACATTTAAGGCAGAGCCTGTGTTTAAAGTTATGTGTTTTTTTAAATCTACACTCAGCTTCATAGATACATTCATGAAATGAAAAAGACAAAAGCTAGATTTGGGATTAGAAATTCATCAGTGTGACTCAAATATAACCAGGAGATTAACGGGATAGGAAGTTGAGGGCATAGAAGAGAATGTTCATAATAAACAACTGTACAGTTGAGTTAGAGAGGGAAGGCAGAGGTTGTGAAGGACAGTGGAATAATGGATTGATGAAAGGGATGGGGGAACTGAAGAATTATTTTACATAGAAAATAGTAAACAAAATTATTTGAGAAAAAAGAGCCTGTAATAAAAGAGTGGTTTACTTGAAACTGAGAACCCAATGAAGGTGGAAACATCGGTCATGGCAGGTTCAGTAATGGCAGGCTAAGGTGGGGCACAGTACAATTTCATGGAAGGAAAGTAGGTGAAAAAACTGACAGGGTAAGATATTGGGTGGATAACTGACGCATAGAGATATTCACAGAAGAGTGTCCTCAGTAAATGAAGACACTAAACCAGGAGCATGGGGATTCTTACAAGGATGACGACAATTGCTAAAAACTGCGCTGATTATGAATCCTCTTCCTGTTCATTAACATCGAGTTTCTTTGTCTTTCACTCACGAGACTTCAATGTTCTAGGCCTAAGTAACTTCTCAACTTAACTTCCACTCTTCCCATTCACCTCTAATATTTTACATAACGGAAATGCTTACTAATTTCCAAATATGTCTTATCCTTAACTAATTATGGCCCTTTTCACAAGCTGTTAGTTTTTATTTTAAAATATCTTAATATGATCCCATGCACACTAAAATTCAGTTTATCAATAAGTTTCTCTTTAAAATGTGTCTAATAAAAAAGGAGGAAAAGAACACAAAAAAGTTCCTCTATGGGCAGTTCCTGTGGCTCAAAGGAGTAGGGTGCCGGCTGCATATGCTGGGGGTGGAGGGTTCATACCCGGTCCCAGCCAAAAACTGCAAAAACTGCAAAAAACAAAAAAAAAAAAAAAAGTTCCTCCATTAAAAACCTAAAACAAAACCAGATCTGCAATTTCCCTAGCAAGAAATCTTGTCCTCTACTGCCGGATTACCATGATGATTTATTTCTTATGATACCAACAATCTATCTTCTTTCTTATATTATAGTTATTAATGTACAGCTGTTTAAATTATCTTACTGGTTGAAACAACCATCATCAAATCTAAACTGTCCTGTCTAGACCTAATCTACTCCTAATTCTCCTTTAGTCTTTTTATGTTTCTAATGTTTTCATAACTTATTATCTGAACCCCTAGGCCATTATAAGGATGCAGGTGGACCTGTGGGTACTTAAGGGAAGAATCATATCTTGATGTGTTTGCATAGCTAGAAGTAATGATTTAATAAGTTTTAATAATTTAATAAGCTTAAAACTAACTTTCAATTATTTATTATAAGTGGGTTAGGAATTGAATTAAGAAAATGATCACAGATCGTGGGCAAAAGGAACAGAGATAGGAGAGAAGTGGATCAGAGAAAAGTGGGTACACATTCAGACTACAAGAACAATACCAAGAAACTTAAAATATGTTGCAAAGCAACAACCCGAAGCCTGGTGTTTTCAAATGAAGAAACCATCTTGCCAGAACTTCACCCTTCCCCCAGAGCGAGTAGGCTCAGAGGTCACAGAGCTGAGAGACCAGGCTGCAAGCAGGCAGGCTAACCCTCTCAGGGAGAGGGAATGCAGATACTGGAGACAGGGATGGTACCTAAACCTCATTAAGAGAGGAAAAAGTCTCTCAGGAAGATAAGGAGGAAATGTCTCCTTTCTTCTGTCATCTTGGCATTGACAGCAGCACCGGGTTGGCTGCCCACAAGTGGCTTAATTGTCACTCTTGAGATTCGTGTGTGTGGTCTGTGTGGTGCCGGGGGTCTGCTGTGCATCCTGCTCCTGGACTGCGTTCACCATCCCATGCTCTATTTGTGTTAAGATCATAAATAACTTAGAGTAATGAAAGTAAGAGGTAACCAGTCTAATTAAGGTAGCTAGTTAAAGAAATAGTTTGGTTAGAAAATGCAAGCCCTGCAAGACCCATAACGTAAAAGTTTAGCCTTTCCTGGTTAGATTGAATATTAAAACAGTGATGTGTGTAATAAAAACTGAGCTATCCACAAGCTTAATTTTATGTTAATGTTATGTTATTTTGTTGCTGAAAGGGCTCTGTTTACTCATTTTTAAATTATTTCATTGTATTATGGAGGTATAAGTACTTTTGGTTACATAGATTGCTTTTATAGCATTAGAGTCACAGTTATAAGGGTGCCCATCACCCAGAAGGTGTTCACTGTACCTATTATGTAGGATTTTGCCCATCCCATTCCCCCCTACTCCTTGATTTCTGTTGAGTTTTACTTCTATGTGCATGTATGCTTGTTAGTTACCAATTTAATAGTGAAAGAACCTGATTTTTGTTTTTCCCATTTTGTAGATATTTCACTTAGAGGAATGGTCTGCAGTTCCATCCAAATTGTTGCAAAAGGCATTAAGTAATCTTTATAGCTGAGTGGTCTTCCATTTTATTTACATATATATACACACACGCACATATACACATGATATATATATATATACACATATATATATACATATATATACATATGATATATATATATCTTACATATATATATATATATCTCACACCACATTTTTTTAATCCACTCATGAATAGGGTGGGGACTTGTGTTGATTCCACATCATTGCAATTGTGAATTGTGCTACAATGAACATTCAAGTACTGGTGACTACTTTTTTTTTAGAAAGGTATCCAATATTTGGATTGCTGGATCAAATGGTAGGTCTATTTTTAGTTCACACTGTTTTCCATAGAGGTTTTCCTAATTAGTAGTCCCACAAATAGTGCCTAAGCATTTCTTTCTCTCTGCATCCACACCAGCATCTAATGTTCATGGACTCTTTAATAAAAGCTATTATAACTGAGGTAAAATGAAGCTTATTGCGGTTTTAATTTGCATTTTCCTGAGAGTTAGAGACATTGAGTGCTTATTCTTTTGAAAGCTTCTGTTTGTCTTCTGCTGGCTTGTGAATAGAGTTGCTTGTCTTTTTTTGTTTGTTTATTTGTTTGAGTTCTTTGTAGATTCTGGTATTAGCCCTTTGTCAGATGTATACCTTGCAAATATTTTCTCACATTATGTAGGTTGTCCATTGCTTTGTTGATTATTTCCTTGGCCATTCGGAAGCTTTCTAATTCAATCAAGTCACAGTTATTTAGTAATTTAATTAAGTAATTTAATCAAGTCACAGTTTAGTTATTTTTGTTATTGCTATGATTGACACTGGGATTTTCTTTAAAAATCTTTCCCTAGGCTAATATCTAGAAGCATTTTTCTAACATTTTCTTCTTGAATTTTTATGGTTTCATGCTTTACATTTAAATCTTTCATCCATCTTGAATTAATTTTTGTGCGTGGTGAGATATATGGATCTGGTTGCATTCTTCTTCCTGTGGCTATCCAGTTTTCCCAGGACCATTTATTGAATAGGATTCTTTTTCTTAGTATATATTTGTCAAAGATCAGTTGGCTGCATGTGGATAATTTTTAATCTGATTTTCCTAATTTTTTTTCCATTGGTCTGTCTCTATTTTTGTGCCAATTCCATTCTGTAACCTCTTGTTAGATTAACAGGATAGAAGTGAAAGGACCCCATAAGATCAATCAGAAATGAAAGGGAGATATTACAAATGATACCCCAGAAATACAAAATCTGTATGATGAAAATATCTGTGCACATAAACTTGAAAATGTTGAGGAAATGGACAAATTCCTGAAATACACAGTCTTCCAAGACTCAATCAAGAAGAAATAGAAATCCTGAACAGACCAATAATGAGTAGTAAGATTGCAGTAGCAATAAAATGTCTTCCAACCACAAAAAGATAAATTCAAAGCTAAATTTTATCTGACCTACATAGAAGATACCCACCATAGAAGTGGTACCTACACTGCATAAACTATTCCATAACAACTCATTCTACAAAGCCAGTATCACCTGGATGTCAAAGCCAGGAAAGGGCACACACACACACATACACGCACACACATGCACACACATATGCACAAAAAAAGGGAGCTGAAGGTCAATATCCCTTATGAATATAGATGCATGAAAAAATCCCCTGTAAGCAACGATCATATGATTAACTCAATATATTCAGAAAAAGCATTTGATAAAAGGCAGAACCTTTTTATAAACAAGACCCTCAACAAACTAGGCATAGAAGAAACACATCTCAAAATTATAAAGGCTATCTATGACACACCCACAGATAACATGGTATTGAATGAGGAAAAGGTAAAAACATTCCCACTAAGAACTGCAACAAGGCAAGAATGCTCACTGTCATCACTTCTGTTGAGGATTTTGCTGGAAGTCCTAGTTAGAGCAACAGGCAAGAGAGAAATTAAGGGTATCCAAATCAGGAAAAAGGGAGTCAAACTACCACCTGAGTATTGTGGTCAGACAAAATCTGGGCCCCCCAGCATTGCATCAAGCCCTTCATTGTTTATCTCTTTCCTTTCTAGTCACTTATATGGCTAATGATTTCTTACAAATCTCACACTAGTCACACAGTACTGTTCTCCACTCCCATGCCATTTTAAGGTATCTCCACGCTGTTTTCCAGAGAGGCTTTACTAATTAGGAGTCCCACGAATAGTACATAAGCATTTCTTTCTCTCTGCATCCACACTTTTCTTTCTCTCTGAACCATACTTTTGTCTTTCCTTATAATGCCTTTTATTTTTCGATTTTAAACCATCACTCAACTTTCAAACCTATACCTAAAAATCATCTCTTTATCTTTAGAAGAAGTCTACTCGCAATTTATACCATTACTTTATTGCATACCTCATGGAATTTTGATGATGTTTACTTCTCTGTGTCTTTCATTGCTTTGAGAATGCAGTGGAAAAATGAGGTGTATTTTTCTTTGCACCTGCAGTGACTGAACATAGATTTATTAATTTCTATTTGGCTACACATCATTCTCTGGGCCCTCCTGGAGTCCCTGACCTAGGGGTTTCTTCCTTTGAATACTGATATTATTTTTATATTAAAAGTTTGATCCACTGTCTTGAATTTTCTCATAAACATTTTATTTCTTTCTTGTTTGAAATTTAAGAGTGTTTCAAGAGAAAATCAAGGTCTATCATAATACCTGTGTTTTTTCCAGTTTTTTACTTCTTCTTTCCATACGTGTAATTATAATTCAAACCTTCACTATCTTTGTTTTGATTGCTGGTATTGATACTCGACTGCTTAGATCTGCTGACTTTTGCTTCTAATCCATTCTGTACTGTGATTCCAGATTAAACTTCCAAAAATAACATTTTCAGCATTTGTTTTCCTTTCTAAAAAGTTATTCACTCCCTATCAATTTATGGATGAATTCAAGCTTTGCATTTTGGCATACAAAGCCCTAAAAATGCCCCAAAGCTACTTCCCTGCCTTAGTTTCCCCTGATCATTGTAAACTTCCCTCTCTGGTCAGATCACCTTATAAATGGAACTTAGTCATTCTTTTGTTCTATTGAAATTTTCAACCTATATATCTATTTAAATACTTTCCATTAAAAAGCTTGACCAAAGTCCTTTCCTTCAAGAATATCTTCTGTAACCACAGGAGTAATATAGAGTTATAAGTGTAATTACAGTGATGGATTTATCCTATAAGGTCCTACAGAATTTACTGTTTACATTTTTTATTTCCATTTAGTCATGTTTCCATTAATGTTTCATGACTGGCCATATTTTTTTATTTGATGAGATGGATAATTTATTGGTGACTAGAGCCATATCTGACACTTAGTTTTAGCTTATATAGGCTCTAATTATGGTAAGTTCTGTGTATGTAGACAACCTGATTCTTTTGAAATGCAAGGGATAAGGGCTAGTTTTTGAGTATTAGTTATAAATAAATGATATTAGTTATAAATAAATAAAATGATGACCAACCCTCAAATACATTAAAGAATTCATCACTACTTAGGACTAGGAAGACATCATAATGTTACTAGGATTTTTACCAAATCCTCATAGGGACTTTCAGATTTCAGTATCCTTGGAAAGTGTGATAAATAATTTTGGAAGTCAGCTCAATTGAGTTAAGCAACACCTAAAACCATGGCAAAGTAAAATTTTGGGGTGTGTCTGTGAGCATGTTTGTTTCCAGAGGGTGTTAATATGTGAGATGGAAAGGACCAGCTGGGAAAAGATCCCCCCTAAATATGGGCAGGCACCATCCAGTTGGTCTGGGGCCCAGAGAGAACAGAAGTGGAGAATGTGTGTGTCTATCTCCTGGAACTGAGATACACTTTCTCCACTGTTGGTGAACAGTTTCCTGTTCTTTGTACTCTAGGACTCAGACCAACATCCCTTCACCCTCTGCTCTTGCTCTTTTGAGTTCACAAGCCTTCAGCCTCGGTCTGAGAGTTATTCCATCAGCTTCCTTGTTTCTGAGGCCTTTGAATTTGGAATGAGCCCTGCTCCTAGCATGCCAGTTTCTGCAGCCTCACAGAGCCCTGTCATAGGATTTCTCAGCCTCCACAGCCACATGAGCCAATTCCCCTAATAAATCCCCTGCATATATTTATGTCCACATCCTGTGAGTTCTGTATATTCTCTGTGCAGAACACTAAGACATAGAAAGTTTTGACTTTATCAGTTTTTGATTCTATCTGTATTCATGTGTATTTAACAAAAAGATAACATTTTAAAAATAGAAGCACTTAATACATCATAGTTCTACTTATTCTTCAGTCATTAAGGATCTTTGCTTTAGGTCTTTGACATTTATGACACGAAATTCTGTCTTGATGATGAGCCTGTCAAGGTATTTGAGTTTTTGCCAGTCTTCTCTTTCTTGAAAAATTCTGCTTTGTCTTGGTACTATAGTATAATAGGACTAATTATAGTTGCCTTATTGGTTTTTTTTTGTTAAATATATTATCTAGTATTAAACCAAAATAAAGGAGAAAAAATTAAACCATCAAATGAATATTATTATTGAATATATTCATATTAAAAATAACATACCTAGGAATTGATATTTAATAAACTATAAAAGATATTTTTTTCTTCAAAAAATAAACCAGCAGAGTATTCATAATGGAAATAGAAACCTCCTTTGCAAATTGTCCTAGTTCTGTTTGGGTGTGAGTAAATGTTCTCAGAAGACCACCAGAAGCAGGATTGTACCCACAGTAAGTGTTCACTGCAGATATACTAGTTACACAGATATCCAATTGCTGCCCCTGAGAAGTCTTCAGGAATTTGTTTGTTTGTTCAAGTTGTGCATTAACTTATTTTAGCTCAGCAAATTTCTCGTTTCAGAAGCTTAAGTAGGTTTAGTAAAATTAAAGTTTTGGGAAGTAAGCAATTTCATTATAAATTCAAATATAATGTGTAAAGATTTGTTTCTTTTAATTGTATTGTGATTTTTTTATATAGCTAGTTAATGGATTTATGAATGTCTATAGGTTTGAACTCACTTCCTTTCCCTTATTTTTAAGACATCTTTTTATAATATTTTTGAAATTGCAGAGATATAGAACCTAAGATGACAAATAGAGGTCTATTATAATGATGTTTTAGATTATATACTTATTGCTTAACGGTAATATAATTACGAGAGTAATACCCAATCCTTAAACGGGGCTTATTTGGTGTCAGATAGCTTTCTAAATCCTTCAGCTCTGACAATTGTAATCCATATAACCCTTTGAATTTATCTGTACATTATCTTCATTTTATCTCTGAGTTCATGTGGCTGTTAAATGCTAACGCCAGTGTTTGAATTCAAGAAGTCTGGCTTTCCAATCATGCTGCTTTTCACAATGCTAAATAATGAATGAATTACATGCCATGTGTTCTGCATTAAATCTGTTCTTTGGACCCTAAGACCTCTTTGTACGTATAATTATAAGTCATGGTTTGGTTGCCATTTAATCCACAAAATACTACTTAGTATAGTAGTATAGACAATATGGTATCTCAGACATAGCTATTTGAGTTTTAGATCATAGAAGCAAGGACTTTTATTGCTAAGAAGAGAAGACAAAAGAAACCATCTTTCCTTTCTATTAATATATATGCATCTTGTATATATGCAGAGCCAACCTCAAACATAAACATAAAATATAAGTGTATTTTATTGGCATGTTCCATTTCTTTTTATTTTATTTACTTTTATTCCCTAGTGCCTTTGAATATATTTTTCCTCTGTCTGGAGTACCAGCCTACAACTGAGGCAACTGACAAACTCTTTTTATTTTTCAATATTTTACTCAAATGCAAATGCTCCTTTGTCTCTATGGAGTTAGGGTTTTGTCCCACACCCTTAACATATGATACCTTTCTATCTTAATCTTTAGACATTGTGACATGACTTCTTGCCTATCTTCACTCCTGGATCCTTGGGGGTTAAAGTAATGTCATTCTTAAATTTCTATTACCAAAAACAAAACAAAGCAAAATCTCCCTGCTAGGTTCCTTACATTTACAATTATTCTAATATTTACATCAATTTCAAAGGCAGATAAAGACTCCGAACTTGAAGACCCCCAACCCTAAAAAGAGTGGGATGCATAGTTAAAATGAGGCAGAATTGGGATTACAATCTAATTAAGTCTGCATCAAAAGCTCTCTGGTCCCATTGTTACATAAGATGAATAAACTTTTTAAATGATGCTGAATTCCCTCCTATGAGTATTTTTACTAGCTATACTACTGCTATTTCCGTATAACACAAACTTCTTTTCTCTCTAGGAAGCTAGATTCAGTAAGATGTTAAAGACCACAAGATATACATACAGTTGTACATCAGTTAATGGCAACATAAGTTCTGATAAATGCATTATTATGTAAGTTCAGCATTGTGTGAGTATCATAGTGTGCAACTGCACAAACCTAGATGGCATAGCTCCTGGGATACAGCCTGAACAGAATGTTATTATACTGAATACTGTAAGCAATCGTAATACCACAGTTAAGCAACTGTGTACTTAAATATATCTTAACAGAAAAAAGGTAAAAGTGTGATCTAGATAGAGGATTAAAAAGTGGTACATCTGGTCAGGCATAGTGGCTCATGCTTGTCATGCTAGCACTCTGGGAGGCTGAGGTAAGTGGATAGCTTGAGCTCATGAGTTCAAGACCAGCCTGAGCAAAAGTGAGACTCTGTCTCTACTAAAAAATAGAAAAATTGAAGCAGGAAGAATGCTTGAGCCCAAGAGTTTGAGGTTTCTGTGAGCTATGATGCCATCACACTCTACTCAGGGAGATGGCTTGAGACTCTGCCTCAAGAAAAAAAAAATGGTACACCTGCATATAGCACTTACTATGAATGGAGCGCTACACTGTACAGCTCTCCAAAAATATTTTCTTTATACCTCTATTTTATGAGCTTTTTCTATTTTTAATTTTTAAAAATATTTTTTAGTTATTTAATGTTTCTCTAAAAACTAAGATACAAACACATTAGCCTGGACCTACACATGTCAGGGTTATTAAGAAGTCAACAGATAATCAGAGTTTTCAATGATGTCATAATCTTTTGTTATTATTATTACTTCAGGATAATGTGAAAGTATAAAGAACCAGGTCACAATACTTGAGTTTGTTAGAGTCCTTCTTATAGTTGTGTCCTGCACCCAAAATGTGTCATATATTGTGCCCATTCAGTGGGAGCACACGAATCCCCCTCCACTTTCCCCTCTCCCTTGTTCCGTCTATCTGCAACTTAAATTGAATTGAGTTTTACTTCTATGTGAGCTTGAAGTAGATAGCCATATTAATATTGAGAACATTGGATAATTTTGTTTTTGGTTCTTACTTTACTAAGAAGAAAGTGTTTTAACTCCATCCAGGTTAATACAAAAGCTGTAAAGTGACCATCTTTTTATGGCTAAATAATATTTCATGGTATACATAGAACACAGTTTGATAATCCATTCATGAGCTGATGGGCATTTAGGTTGTTTTCACATCTTGGCAATTGTAAATTGAACTGCAATAAACAATCTAGTCTTAGGATAAAATGAAGATTGTGGCATCAACTGGGAGGTTTAATTTGAGTTCTTTAAGGATCTTCCATATTTCCTTCCAAAGAGGCTGCATGAGTTCACAGTACCAACAGTGTAAACGTATTCCCTTCTCACCATATCCATGCCAGCATCTGCGTCTTTGGGAGTTTGTGATGTGGGTTAATCTTATTGGGGTTAGGTAATGCATCAAGGAGGTTTTGATTTACATTTCTCTGATGATTAGGGACAATTAACATTTTTTCAAAAGTTTGGTGGCTGACAAACATTTGAAAAAAATGCCTTCCTCAGAGAAGGTTCAGTTCATGTCTGTTGTCTGGTGATAGATGTATTACCTATTGTTTGTTGACTAACTTGAGTTCTTTATAGATTCTGGTTATCAAGCCTTTGTCAGATTCATAACATGCAAATATCTTTTCTCATTCTGAAGGTTGTCTACTTGCTTTAATTGTTGCGTTCTTAGCTGTACAGAAGCTTTTCAGTTTAATTCTATTTGTTTATTTTTTGTTATTGAAATTGTTACAGAAGTCTTCTTTAAAATCTTTCCCCAGACTGACATCCTCAACAGTTTTTCCCACACTTTCTTCTAGAACTTTTATTGTTTTATGTCTTAGATGTAAATACTTTTTCCATTGTAGAGGACCCCAGGAGCTGGACAGCCTCTGAGAGAGATGATTTGTAGCTTGGGACAGACCTTCAGGCAACTCATCTGCAGGTGTTAAAGCTTAATCATCCTCTGGAGTCATGGAGAGAGAGCCTGAGCCCATGGCAATCCTTAGGTATTCAGTCATTGTCTAATACTTCCCTCACCTGTCGTGTACCATCTCAATAAACAGCTACTGCAGAGGTTGGTAGGAGCTATCATGCACTTATGGTTAGCCCACCTCTTGCAAGCTCGTACTTCAATCTGTGTCACACCTATTTCCTTTGTGCGGCAATGGGGACGGGGTCACAACATCTGGTGTAGTCAGAAGGATTCCTGGGACATTGACTGAAGGGGAAAAAAGACACTTGGAAGTAAGTGAAGCCTTCAGTAGACAGCAGGAGGCAGTCCCAAGCGAAATTCCACTCAGAGCAAGTGGGAGCTTTGGCGAATCTAGATTCAAAGAAAACTTACTTGGAATAAGTGAGGCCTTTGGTAGATAATAAACAAAGATATTTGGGGAAAACAATGGGTAACTTCCTATTTGGGGAGTCTTGAGAATTAGAAATGGGGGGAGAAGGTGATGCTCAAGCAGAATTTGAAATTGAGGAGAAGAGTGAGGTTCGGTGGGAACCTGAACCTGAGGATAATGGAACCAGGAGCATGTGAAAGTTTTTCTGGCCCTTCCTCAGGGGAGGAAGTATGTGATACAGACATGAATAAGCAAAAAAGTACCCCGGTGACCATTATGCAGCTCAGATCAAACATTTGGAAGACCGTTTGAATAGTCTCACAATTGGGAATGTTAACATAGATTACCCAACATTGCCCTCAGTGCCTCCCTATGTAGATAATCCACCTGTGACTTCTTTTATGAAGGCTGTATCAAAGGGGTACAAGACCCGTGACTTTAATGGTGAAGATACTTTGGGGCTTTTTCCAGTCACAGTTTCCCTGTTACTAATATCCCTCCTGATCTTCAGTACCCTCAAGGGGACCAATGCTTTGATCACCATATGATCAATTTTATGGTTCTCAAAGATTTAAAACAGGCTGTAACACAGTATAGCATGCAGTCCCTGTTTTCTAGAGGCCTGTTACAGGGACTTGTGCAAGAGCGGTGACTTATTCCTCATGACTGGGAGATGATAGCCAGACTGTTCTTGAATCTGGATAGTATTTATAGTTTAAAACTTGATGGAAGGAGGAGGCTGACCTGATGGGTTGCCAAAACCAGCAGAGAGAAGTTCCTATAACATCAGAACAGCTCATTGGGTCTGGTCAGTGGCTGGGGGTACTGAGTCAACTCCAATATGATGATACAGGTACAGTGCAGACAAGGCTGTGCAGTCTTTGAGCCTGGGAGAAGATTCAGCCTCCTGGAGATATCTCTAAATCCTTCATTAACATAATACAACTGGTAAATGAACCTTATACCAACTTTTTAGCTCAATTGAAAACTGCAGTTGATAAAGCCATTGGCCAGCTGGAGCTCAGAGACACGCTTTTCCAAAATTCAGCATCCGAGAATGCTAACTCTGAGTGTCAAAGGGTTTTATGCTCTCTGAGAGCACAAAATGCTCCCTTGGAGGAATATATATGGGCATGTGCTGATATAGGAATGGAATCCTAAAAGGCAAATCTGCTTGCTGCTGCTTTAAAAGAAGGGTTCAAAGTGAACCGTGTTAAATGCCATAATTGTGGAAAGTTACTACAACCTATTTTCTATAAAAAACCTGATATGTCAGAATGGAAACCTGGTTATGTGCTACATTGGGCTTGAGGTTTTGCTCATATCATTACAGAACAACAAGAGAAGCAGTGGCTACCAGCCCACTGGATTAAAACTCTACGGGAGCAGGAAAACTTGCCAGCACTTTAACGAACCTGCCTTCACTAAATTTTTCTATTGATGTACTAAGGATCCTAATTTCTTGGGCCTGGGAAATTTCATAATAAAGAAACCCTGGATCAACCTCCTTGGAAGGACTTCTAACTGCCTCCCCCATATCACCATCTACATCAGCAGGGAGCAGTTAGGAGCAGTAGGACTTTAATGAGGTCATGAACAACAGTGACTTTGAACAGCAGGCTTCTTGGTAACGGTTGTACTGGTATCTGCTAAGGCGAGAGAATTTTACTGGTTGGGCTTGTATCTGTTTCAGTTGGGCACCTGATCCTTACCTTCAATCCAGTCTCATCTTAAAAACATACTGCTCTCCCAGACTTCAGCTTGGAAAGGGTCTGAGTTCATCAGTACAGCCCTTTCC
This sequence comes from Galago senegalensis, assembly GCA_963575145.1. Lineage (NCBI taxonomy): Eukaryota > Metazoa > Chordata > Mammalia > Primates > Galagidae > Galago > Galago senegalensis. The sequence continues at coordinate 17,971 of CAUYTI010001372.1, forward strand.
CCACCTGACACTCTACACTTGATGCTTATTCATTTGAAATGGGTGCAATGAACAGATAACTTCAGGTGTTGGTTAATACTTCCTATGGAAGCATCATTGACCTTATGGGTCATCAGAAGCACGTAGTTGGGTGGTGATTAGCACAAAGAGGGAATGTCTCCCCCTATTCCTAGTCTGGCTAGAGTAACACAGTCACAAAAACTGGAATTCTTTCATAACCTGGGTAAGTTTCACTGGTGTAATTGTGTTTAACTCATAGGCCCTTTTGTTTCTTTGCTTAGCAGGAAGGAAAGCTCCTAGGTGAGGAGAACAGCTGAAATACTCGACAACAAATTTTCTCCCTTGCCTATCCAGAAATGTCTTTGAATACACAAGAGGGGGGGAAATGTAGAGGATGCCAAAAGCCTGACAGCCTCTAAGGGTGTACCCTGTTTTGCAGATTAAGGGTGGACCCTTGGGCAACTCATCCACAGGTGTTAAAGCTTAATCATCCTCTGGAGTTGCAGAAAGAGAGCCTGAGCCCATGGTAATCCTTATGAACACAGCCATGGTCTAATACTCCCCTCACCTGTCATGTACTGTCTCAATAAATAGCTACTGAGGAGGTTGTTTGGGGCTACCCTGCACTTACGGTTAGCCCACATCTTGCAAGCTTGTACTTCAATCTGTGTCACGCCTATTTCCTTCATGTGGCATCAGGGACAGGGCATTAGGGGTTGCAACATTCCATCTTGAGTCAATTTTTGTAAGCAGTGAAAAGTGTGGATCTAGTTTCAGTCTTTTACATGTGGTTATACAATTTTCCCAGCACCATTTATTGAATAGGGATTCTTTCCCCACTGTATGTTTTTGTTGGATTTATCTTCAAATTGCTATAAGAGACTGGTTTCATCTCTTGGTTTTCTGTTCAGTTTCAAATGTCTATGTTTCTATTTTTGTGTTAATACCATGCTGTTTTGATCACTGTGGACTTATAAGTAAATAACCTGAAGTCTTGTACAGTGATGCCTCAACTTTGATTTTATTACTAAAAATTGACTTTGCTATACAGGTATTTTTCTGGCTCCATATGAAATGAAGAACTATGTTTTCCAAATCTTCAAAGTATAATGTTGGTATTTTAATGGGATTGCTTTCAATCTGTAGATTGCTTTGGGAAGTATAGACATTTTAACAATGTTCATTCTTCCCAGTGAGGAACAGTGCATGCGATTTCCTTTGTTAATGTCTTCCACTATTCCTTTTCTTAGGGTTTTGTAATTCTCTTTGTAGAGGTCCTTCACCTCTTTTGTTAGGTATATTCCTAGGTGTTTCATTTTCTTTGAAGCTACTGTGAGGGCAATTGTGTCTTTGATTAGTTTCTCAACTTGGCTGTTGTTGGCATTTGCAAACACTACTGATTTGTGGACATTGGTTTTATACCCTGAGACATTACTGTATTTTCTAATCACTTCCATGAATCTTGTGGTTGAATCTCTCAGATTCTTTAAGCATAAGACCATATCATTAGCAAAGAGTGAGAGTTTGACTTCTTCTGTCCTCATTTGGATACCCTTTATGTCCTCCTCTTGCCTAATTACATTGGTTAGAATTTTCAGCACTATGTTGAACAGTAGTGGTGATACAGCACATCCTTGTCTGGTTACAGTTCTAAGTAGAAAAGCTTTCAGTTTTACTCCATTTGGTATGATATTAACTGTGGGTTTGTTGTAGATGGCTTTAATCAGATTAAGAAATGTGCCACCTATGCCTATATTCTTAAGTGTTCTTGCTAGAAAAGGATATTGAATTTTATCAAATGCTTTTTCTACATCTATTGAGAGGATCATGTGGTCTCTCTTTTTGTTCCTACTGATGTAGTGAATTACATTTATGTATTTGTACATGTTAAACCAGCCTTGCATCCCTAGGATGAAGCCTACGTGATCATGATGTATATTTTTTTATGTATAGCTATAATCTATTGACTAATATTTCATTGAGTATTTTTCCATCAATATTCCTTAGTGAAATTGGTCTGTACTTCTCCTTTTTAGTTGGTTTTTTCTTGGTTTTAGTTTCAGAGTAATGTTTGCTTCATAGAATGTGTTGAATAAGATTCCTTCTTTCTCAATATTTTGGAATAGTTTCTGCAATCGAGGTAGAGGCTTGTTTTTGAAAATTTGATAGAATTCTTATGTGAAGCCATCTGGTCCACAGCTTTTGTTTCTTGGAAGATTTTTATTGTTTCTTCAATCTCAGTACTTGATATTAGTCTGTTTAAGGGATCTATTTCTTATTGATTAAGTCTAGGGAGAGAGTGTGATTGCAGGCATTGGTCCTTTTCCTCCACATTGTCAAATTCCTCGGCATAGAGTTTCTTCTAGTACTCAGAGATAATCTCTTGTATCTCTGTGGTATCTGGTGTCATTTCCTAACATTTCTTGTCATTTTATTCCTGACTGATGTTATTAAAGATTTGACTTTTCTGTTTCTAGTTAATTTGGCCAAAGTTTTATCAATTTTATTTATATTTTGGAATACCCAACTTTTTGTTTCATTATTTTTCTGAATTGTTTTTGTTTTCTATTTCATTTATTTCTGATTTAACTTTGGTTATTTCTTTTCCTCTCCTAGGTTTGGTATTAGAATGCTTTTCTTTTTCTATTTTCTTAAGACAGTTCATTAGGTTTTTGATGTGCTCTCTTTCTGTTTTTTTGAATGGAGGCATCTAATACAATAAATTTCCCTCTGAAGACTGCTTTTGCAGTATATCTCAGGTTTTGATAGCTTGTAGCTTCATTGTTGTTGTTTGTGAGAATTTAACAATTTTCACTTTTGTCTATTCCTTGAACCAACTGTTATTCAGCATAAGGTTGTTTAATTTCCTTACTTTTGTGTGGGGATAAAAATTTATTTTTTATTGGGGTTGAGTTCCACCTTTATTGCCTTGTGGTCTGAGAAGATACAAGGTATAATTTCAGTTCTTTTAATGTTGAATTTTGATTTGTGTCCTAGGATATGATCTATTGTGGAGTTTATTCTATGAGCTGATGAGAATGACATACGTTCCTTAGCTTTAGGATTGAGTATACTATATCTATTAAGCCCATTATTTTCTCTTTGGAGGATCTGTCTAGTTCTGCCAGAGGGGTGTTAAAGTCCTCATCTATTATGGTATTATGAGATATCATGTTGCACAGACCAGTCAAGGTCTGTTTTTATAAACCTAGGAGCATTTAAGTTTGGTGCATAAGTATTTAGAATTGGAATGTCTTCTTGTTGTATTTTTCTCTTGACAAGAATGAAAACTGTAACAAAAATGGAGGAGCTATTGCTATTGAAGAAAGTAAGAATGGAAAAATAAAAACATAACCAACTAAAAGACCCAATGACAGTAACCATAACAAAAAAGAGAGAAAAGAAAACTAAGAAAAAAATGAGAAAAGGAGCAAAAAAATTAGAGAAACATATCTTTATATATGTACACGAGAATATATGCACGTATACATTACAATATATTACCTGGACACTAGGTGTCGCTGTGGTGCCAGGAGATGAAGAACACACAGGCTGGTTTTGCTATATATACATTTAGGGCCAGAAGCTGCTTTCTAGTTGCAGAGGAGATGTAGTCTTGTCTTCCTCTGTTTACATCCTGGTCGCCTCCTCAGCATTCATTCCCTGTGAGATTGGGGTACTAAAGCTCTTGCCAGATTCCTTAGAAGGCATGTCAAACAGATAACAAGGTGGTCTTCCAGGAGTGCAGGGTCTGCTCCGCTCACACCCAGAATGGTTGCCCAAGTTTGCCTTGTGCACCAGAGTCAGCTGTGCACTAGGAACTGCAGACCATTCCTCCCATGTAGCTTCTCCACAGAGGTGGCTCCCAGATAGTAGCCAAGCCAATCGGAGATCCATGCTATCCAGTATTCAGTCCTGGCCACTGGACACTGTTCAAGCGCACTCACTTGTTTAAGCCTTTTAAAGCAGCTTCCCTGAATAGTTTAGTCCAAAATTAAAAAACTGCAAGACAGGCCTTTCCTGTCCTCAGTTCTCCCTGTGAGGGCTTCCTGGCCCATCCCTACTGCACCCAAGCACTTGTCTTCTTTGCTAGTTTTCCTCAGCTCCAGACCTTGCTGCCTCCTAAAGTCCATCACTGCTTTCCTGGGTCATTGGAGTGACCTCTCTAGCCAGAGGCGAGTGGACTCTCTTTCCTCTGTCTTGCCATGAGAGGCGAGGTCAGAGCTGTTTCTGGTCTGCCCTCTTGCTCTGCACCCCCTCGTGTTATAATCTTATGATACTGTTATTGTCTGGAATGTTAATGGGAGGCAAGTGACTGTAATTTAATCAATTTACACTAAAGTAAAATTGCCAATTGTGAATTCTCTCGGTGGAATTTTATTTTTAATACTGTAATGCTTATTCATCTAAATGACTATATAGTTAGTGGAATTTTAGCCTGAGTGGTGCATTACATTATAAGGAGGGAGATGCTTTAGACAGTGAGTCTGCTGGATTCAGCCAAACTATCTGAGTGGCCATTGCTAAGTTTAGAGCCTCTAAATTATTCCTACATTTTTTTCTTGTTTTCTTCCTTTGCCTCTGATTTTCAAATTCTCTAAAATCTTCCTGAGGATATGTCTTTCATTTAGATAAAGGCAAAAATCAGACAGGCCTATGGCAGTGAGTGACATTTTTATATATGAATCTTTTACACGTGGCCCATCTTTAAGATTTTTACTTAATAAGCATTTGATTATTATGATGTTAGGCTGACAAGGAAATATTTCTTTATGCTGGCTTTCATTTCATTATTAAACCAGTGAGTGATGAAAATTTTCTTTAAGCTTCCAGATTCAGCATATTCTTTATTTTCTTTTTCTTTTATTACTAAAATTTTTAATAGTCTGACAGAGAGCAGCTATCTATCTGCCACAGCACTACATTTAGAAAATAAAGCATGCTGTAATATTAAGTAGACTCTACTAATTACTAAGAAAATTAGACTCTGAATTCTCTTGACAGATATTTTGACAGACAATTAACACACTATGTAGCAGGAAACGTTACATTCCCTATAGATGAATTCTTTCATTCCCAAAGATCAGGGTAACCCTATTTTGCTTATGTGGGTTACTCCTTACACAATATCCAATTTCATAAATTTGATAAATTATCTCTTTCTTGGTGAATTTAGGAAAACACCTTTGACAATATTTATTCCAAGGCAACTGGGAAGAAGCAAATAATTGACTGCTTTTGTAAAGATCATCTCCAGGTGGCACCTGTGGCTCAAAGGAGTAGGGCGCTGGCCCCATATGCCAGAGGTGGCAAGTTCAAACCCAGCCCCAGCCAAAAACTGCAAAAAAAAAAAAAAAGCTTATCATCTCTAACTGTGTCCTTTGAACTTGATTTCAGGTAATACTGATGAAGTTAATGCAATCCTAATGTGGCATTGATACTGTAAGGGAGGCAGGATGATATAATCACTGTGAGCTAGAGCACTAGCTGCAGATCACCTACCAGCTATGACCTTGGGGGAGGCCTTAACTTGTAGTAAGTAACTGAGCAATAAAGTATAAAGGTCAGGAGTGTACATTCTGGAGCCTGACAAGCATAGGTAAGAGGACTTGCTACCTGTCTAAATCACAAGTACTTTAACTACAGAGGAAAGATAGGATAAATGTTCTGTTTTGCTGTGATGACTAAATGAAAGAAGGCATGAAATGCTTTGAGCACAGTGGCAGGTGCATGGGAAGAACGTTAATCATTGTGAAGCCTTCCACTTAAGCAGCTGCTATCTTTTTCGACAGCACTAAAAGACAAGGGTTACAAAATAGTGAGATGAATCATTGAGTTTTAAAATATTTTGAATAATGGTAAGATTATAGTCACATAAGTGAATTACTTCCCCGGATATCAACTTGGAAGAGCACACCCTCGTTTGACTATATGAATTCAATACATCTACTTTTTTAAAAAAATAGTCTTGTTATTTTATGATACATTTGTAAAATATCTCATTGTGATGAACTTTGGAAGAAGCACTTCTAAATATTACAAGTTGCTTTCCAGAAGTAGTTTTAAAACTTTCAATATCCCAAATGGGATTTTTAACACTGGATCATAAAGGTAATCACAAAATAACAAATCCAGTATCCTTGCAGGATAATTGAAAACTTGAAAATATCCTCCATAAGTTATACAATTTTAGACAAATTAACTGAGACAAAATGTGAGAATTAGTTCAGAGGGTAAAACTAGAAGGAAATAATTTAAAATGATTCATAGACAGCTATAAGGTTATTATTTTTCAATACCTTACTGGATGTTCTGAGAAAATTTGGCAAATTATATTAAGAGTAGTGCAAAGTAAGATAAAGAAAACAGACAACTATGGGAAAACACACATCTTATTAATGATAGAAAGACTGTCTAAATAAAGCAGGAAGAACAATTATCACCTATGATAGCTCACTTACCAGTGCACCCCTCCAAAAAAAGCATATTGATCTAAATTTCAACAATTACCTGAAGGTTCTCAAAAACTAGGAATTAAATATATTTTAAAATATTTCATAAAGCAATCTACCAATTGCAGAAATATTGTGACCACTTGAAAGTCACTGTTACTTACTGAGATAAAACAAAATGTTAGCTGTTCCTTAACTCTACTGAATGTACAAATTCCCAGTAATGCTTGTCAAAAACACCTTTATTCTCCCTTCAGACTGACTGAATCAAAATAGCTAAGGGAAAGATCCAGATATCTGTCATTTTGGCAAGATTCTCTACAACATGATTCAGTTACAGCCTTTCATTCACCTTTTGTTTAGAAACTGTTATAAATAAGAGACTTGAAATATGAAAAGTATATAGCATGAGAAAAAACACATAGCAAAAACAGATTAGTTCAGTGGTTCTCAAATGTACTGAATATATGAAACATCTGGAAGTACTGTAGTAAATAAAGACTCCTAGGATTTATAGAGTGAGGACAATTTGTGTGCGTGTGTGTGTGTGTGTGTGTGTGTGTGAGTGTGTCTGTATATATATATATTGAGACAGAGTCTCACTTTGTCACACTTGGTAAAGTATGTATCTCATTATGAAACTGGTGGGCTCAAGTGATCCTCCTGCCTCAGCCTCCCAAGTCGCTGGGACTAGAGGTGGCCACCACAATGTCTGGCTAGTTTTAGAGACTGGGCCTCATTCTTGCTCAGGCTGGTCTCACACTTCTGAGCTCAGGCAATCCACCCTCCTTGGCCTCCCAGAGTGTTGGGATTACAAGTGTGAGCCACCAAGCCCAGCTGTGTGCATATGTTAATCTGCTTCTTTCTTCCAGTCCTTTCTCAGAAGGAAAACCACACACAAGATGGCCCAGTAGGTGGGTTCAGATGATGCATCAGCAGGCTCAGGTTTTCCTGAAACCTTCCAGGGCAAGAGTGCATCTCAGACTTTATTTATTTTTAAATGTCCTAAAGGACTCTGCACTTAGAGTCTGTGAGCTGAGTGTTATCTTGGATCAGCCTGATGCCTCACAGGACCTGGGTGAGGAAATACTCTTGGACACAAAATTAAATCATTTGGATTTGATTATGTCTAGTATTTTCAGGTGGGATAGGGCTTCTGCTACCTCCCTGGGGAAGGAGAGCAGAAACCCTCCTTGTATCTCCACAGAGAAATGCTTCCTGCCGATTTATTTGCCTTACAACATTCTGAAGTGAGAAATTCTGATTTCTAAGACTGCCCCAGAAACTTTGGGTGTGGCCCAATATTTTTCTTTTTTTGGTAAGAACCATAGATTATTCTGATGTATGTATTTGTATTTGGGGACCATGCTATTAAATGCTAGCCTTGTAATGTAATTTGTGTAGATTTTCACTCTTTTGAGAAGTTTTCTTTCTTTCTTTCTTTTTTTTTTTTTCTTTTTTGCAGTTTTTGACTGGGGCCAGGTTTGAACCCCACCACCTCCAGTATATGGGGCCAGCACCCCACTCCTTTGAGTCATAGGCACCACCTGGGAAGTTTTCTTATTAAAAGTTATTTTAAATCAAACAAATGGTGCATTGAAATTATGTTAAAGAATGATATTTTATCATGGTTAGTGAAATACCTTAGGTATGGAGAGCTACATGTTGCCAAGATGGAGTAGTCCTCTGGGGTTGAGCTGGGTCTGGCATTTGTTAATTACTTTGTAAAGTATCTCAACATGAAAAGGTTTTAATAAAATTCCCAAATTTCCAGGTGATACTGATTACTACTGGGTTTGGCAAATCTGATTTGCTTAGAGATGTCATATGTCTGTGTGGAAGGCATTATGAAAGTGGCAGATGAATTTCAATATGGACAAACATAAGGAATTGCATTTAGAATGGTATATGAGCTATGCTTATTATATGGTAGGTTTTAGTCCTGTTTACTATAGCTAAATAGGTGTTTCCTCTTAGGCAAATTTTTCAAATACTTCAGACAGAGCTAAGAGGTATAAGGGCACATAAAGAAGAAAGAAAGGGAAATAGAAGGAAAGGAGACAGAAGATTCTGGAGCAAGTTAAGAATGGAGAAAGATCGAACGTAAGTGATGAAATATAAATTTCTATTAGTGTTACTTCCTATTCACTCCTTCACTGTTGTTAAAAATCTCAATTTTAGACAGATGAGTTTGAATTTACACAGTGAACAAAGCAGCGGCCACCAAACCACAGTAATAACAATAGTCTGGGAAAGTAGTTCCCACTGAAATGACCCCCTAGCTGGTACATGCCAGCAAAACGCTATGGGAATTATATCATAAATGGCTAACTTTTACCTAAGCTTAACATGTAAGAGATGCTCTTCTAAATTCTTCACATATGTTAATGTATTTAATTGCTTCAATAACCCTATGACACAAGCACCTGTGCCATCCCTGTCTTCAAAAGAACCAATTGGCATCCTCAAACTATGGCCCCTGGGCCACATGTGGCCCACTGAGGACATTTATCCGGCCTGCTGGATGTTTTTGCTGCTGCTGCCTGTCCTGCTTAGCCACTGCCTGTCCTTTTAAACTATAGTCCGGCCCTCCAACGGTCTGAGGGACAGTGAACTGGCCCCCTGTTTAAAAAGTTTGAGGACCCTGGAATTACTACATAGACAGGGGTGTATATGGTAACACAGATATACAGGTATTATACCTTTATAATACCTCCCTTGTGATAGCCTAGAATATAGAATGCTTTGGAAGTGTGTTTGGATAGGAATACCATTCACCTTAAGTGAACTGTAGAAAAAAAGTTCAAAGCCACTGATCTGTCTGAGAAGTAAAAGAGTATTATAATTAGAGATGCTGGCGGAGTGTGAGACTGCAGTTTAGAGTTCACAGGACTTGCAGAACCTATGACAAGGGCTCATTAAAGAAAAAATACTCAACAGCATACATGACACTCGAGTAGAGTCCTGAAAGAAGGCTCACGCTTGAGAGGGTAATCCTCCTTCCAGGCTTCTTGAATTGAAGTGGAATATGAATAAACTGCACCCTGGTGGATAGACCTACAGAAGTTTAGGACCTACAGAAGTCTAGAAGTGGGACGACTGACTTAGGGGTGACCAAGAAGAGATGCTGAAAAGCACAGATGACTCTGTTTGGGAGACATGCTGCCAGGCAAGTCACAGAAATAAAACATTTTCAGGTTTGAGCATGGATTTCAAAGGGGCCAAGAGTGCTGAAGATTAGAGCAATGCTAATACATTGGATGAACAGAAACTTGACTGATTTTGAGAAAACATAGTAGTGGTGTAGTGAAGCTTTAAAGCTCAACTTGAGACTATTAGACAGGAAGAGGAGGTGCAGCCGCAGAGGCAGGGCGTGCAGGGTGGTGTCTCAAGAAACTGCAGGTAGGACAGCAAGTCAAATTCACATAACACATCGGCCAGTCTCCTAAAAATCACTTGAAGTTCACATTCCTGCCTTACATTAAAGAAGGACATATTCATCGTTACAATGCCGATTAACAAAAGTTTAGAAATTTACAGTGACATGCTTTCGTGTGGAAAACCAGGAAAAAGACTAATATACAGTATCTGGCACATTTATCTTATTATTTGTTAGCATGGTTAAGTAATACCTCAAAGGTATTAAGTAAGACAAATTAAGAGATTTAATACAATGATGCACATTGTTTTGGAAAAAAATTCTTATCTCCACAGTTAGAAGTTCAAATTGTTTTCATAAGTCTGCTTAAGGAGAAATTGGATTGTAAGGAATGATGGATTGTCACAGATATCTAGCAAATGAAGTATTCATTTTATTAAAAAAATCATCCAGTGATTTCTTGATGTTTTTATTTAATACTTCTTTCATATCAAGATTAGAAGCATTCCAGAGAGACACATAGCAAAATAAATAAAAGATTAATAAAAGACAAAAAAAGTTTCTATATTCCTACAAAATTTGACATAAAGCCTTAATATATTATTCAGCTTCCTTAGAATAGATAAATGTACCCAGAGAGGAGTGTTCTTGTCACAAATGTTTTGGGCACCTTGGGAAATACTGATAAATTGAAAATTCAGATCAAAGAGAAGAAGAAAAAGTCACTTGGTTTTAGGCCATGGGAGGTGATATCCAAGGAGTAGCACTAAGACCGGAAAAGGAAAAAGTTAGGAACACCCCAGAGTTTTCCAGCTGCCACAGTCTTTCATAATAAACAGACTAACCAAGGAATAAGAGTGACTTTGTTATATCTCACTGTCGAGTGTCAACCCAAATCTCAGAGGTCAGAGAAGGCACCATGAAATCCATTCAGTCTGTGCTCTGTCTGGAGCAAATCAAACAGAGAGGAGTCGCTGAGCAAATCGGAGTGGCCTCCCTGAAGGAAGGGCCACCCTCCCTTTGGAGGCTTTAAATAGGAATCCCATTTCCTTGTCCTTTCTAGCTTCTAAAGCCGAATCCTTTGCGTTTTGTCACTCCATGCCTTTTTCTCTGCCTCAAAGTGCACCACTCTGATCTTCACTTCCATCACCACTCACCACATCCCCGTCTCCTCACTTATCGTCAAATCTCTTTCTGCCTTCTTTGTAAGGACACACGTTTAGAGCTGACCCAGCTAATTGACAACTTGAGGCCCATTATTCATCCTACCTCAGGCTTCAAGGACATACCATTTTTACATTTTTCTATTGCTCTGAAGACCTGCATTATTCAGCAGTAAATTATGGGGTTGAGTCTGTGCATAATTTCCTTGTTCACACAATTCTTGCCTTGAAAATAAACATGTTATCTACACTTATATTCTCAGCTGATTACTTTGCCTGTAGTTCATTAATTACAAGTAAAAACTACAGACTTCTCACCACTGAATATTTACATTTGTAGCATTTCTACTTTTTCTCCACTGTAACAATTGATGAATCCACTGACAAAGGTCCATGTTTGTGCATGCATTCTAAATCCATTCCCGCTCACTTTCTCAACTTGTTAATTGAATTATTTTTCTTTTGTCCTACACTATCTAATTCCAGAGATGAAAAGGTCCAGTGTCAGTTCTTTTTCCTTTCTTTCTTTTCTTAAAAACAAAAACAAACAAAAAAAGAAAATAAAGAAAAAACAGCCTTTCTGTAACACTATAGAACCATGATAACCACAGAGAGGAGTCTCAGAAAGGGTTGCTGTAGGAAGTAGGGTGTTATTGAGGAGGAATGTCCCATCTGGACAGGAAGAGGAATGAGAGGCTGGTCCTCTGAAAAGTAGACTTGAGGAATACATACTTGGTTGTATGCATATGCTGACATCTATTTTTTGAATAATGAACATTCATGTCTCTTGCCCACTTTTTAATGTTTTATTTTTTACTTTGTTGTATGCATATGCATACTTATATGGAGGAGTAAACAGTTGTTGTTTAAGCTTGGCTAAACAGGAAGCACAGACACTTCCCAGCATTGTGTGAGAATTCCATGAAGGAAAAAATTAGAAGCTAAGAGGTTGACTCTACACCAAAGGACTCTTAAAACTGCTAAATAAATTCAGCAAAGTCTCAGGATATAAAATCAATGTACATAAATCAGTAGTATTTCTATATAGTAGTAACTGTCAAGCTGAGATTCAGATCAAGAACACAATACCATTTATAATATCTGCAAAGAAAATAAAACCTAGGAATATAATTAACCAAGGAGGTGAAAGGTCTCTATGAGGAGAATTCCCATTCTTGTGTATTGGAAAGATCAACACTGTTAAAATGTCCATACTTCTCAAAGTGACTTACAGTTTAAATGAAATTCTCTTCAAAATAATGATGTCATTTTTTACAGAACTAGAAAAAGAGAGGGAGAGAGGAGGGAGAGGGGACAGGGGAATAGGTGGAGGGAGGGTTATTGGAGAGATCACGTCTATGTTTTATCTTACAAAGGTACAAGTGAATCTTTCTAAAAGTAGAATATGAATGTCTTAACACAATAACTAAGAAAATGACATGAAGGCTATGTTAACCAGTTTGATGAAAATATTTCAAATTGTATATGAAAACACCACACTGTACCCTAGCATTGCATTAATGTACATAGTTATCATTTAATAAAAATAAATTAAAAAAGACATAAAGAATTAATAGACCAATAAAAGTAAAGGAAACAAAAACCTTAGGTAATTTATAGAGAAAGAATTAATAAACAAAAGCCTTAGTTTATAGGAAAAAAAGAAATGTATCTTTTCCAACTTCTCTTGTAAAAAATAAGATTCTTATTGGATAATATAATCCAAATTTAGCATGTTTTCCTAAAGTTAAAGGTTAACCTTAAAATACCAGTTTCATTTTACTAATTTATATTTGGTTTACTGTGCCTTTCATATAGTACTTCTTAAATACTGATTTGTTGAAAATATAGATGGTTATTAAAAAAAGTGCCAATGATGTAAGTTGTTGTCATTATTTGAATTTATGTAACAGTTAAAACCATTATTATTTTAGCGACGTAGCATTGATTATATAACAATGATTGACAGTGTAATGTTCTAAAAAGAACAGAGGGAGTGGGAACCAGCAGTCAGGATGCAGGGATTGGTTCTGACAGGCAGAGGGCCAGGGGAGTACGACTGGAAACAGGATGGGGGGAGACGAACACAGATGGAGCTGGAGTTAAATTTTAATTTTATTAGTAGCAATATAAATTTCACAACTTACATAGTTTTATAAAGTAGGAAAGATGAGGCAATCCAGTTAAAGAAAAGCACAGACGTTTTCAGGATTTGGGGAGACAACAGATGAAGCCATTCATAGAAACTGAGTGGGACTGAGTGGCAATACTGAAGGGTCAAGGCCGTCTGAAGTTGGTGACCGTGAACCCGTGGGGGTATAGCCTTGTGAGCGGCTTTCAGATTCTCAAGGCAGCCACAGACTAGGGTATAGCTGAGTTTGTTATGGTTGAGGTTTTGCCAAAGAAGAGCAATAGAAGACAGAGGGACAAGGGAATTTAAATTTCTGCAAAGAATTATTCCTGAAATGTTTGCTTACGGAAGGTAGAAGGTAAAGTCAAGTGATACATCTGGGCCATGAAAAAGAAGTCCACCAGACGATTGCCCACGGATACTAAATTTTAACTTCTTAGTGAAGGAGGTATCCGTTTTGGGAATCTGACTTGAACCTGAGCTGCCCTCCTTTGTAATGGTCAGTGCGCTGTGCAGGAAGAGATTTGTGGTGTGAGTAGAAGGTGTAAGAGCCTCCTCAACCTCGGCACAATCTAAATGGAAGACATTGTTACAGAGGTGAGTCGTGAAAATGGGACTGATATTGTTAGCCAGAAAAGTGTTACACTTTTCAGATATGGATATCTAATTTCTTAAGGAATCACTGTGCAGATGTTCACAAATCTTATGGAAATGGCTTGTAATCACTTTAATTCCAAACTTTTCATTAAATAACATTAAAAATGTACGTTTTTCTTTTTTATTTTCACTCAATACATATCTTACGTCGTTTTAAAGTTTGTATAAAATGCGTATCTTGTATCTCATGTGTAGTTGTGGAATTCACTTGAACTGTCTGATGTATAGTTCTGCATTCCTGCCTGAATTGCACTTAAAAGTTAAAGTCACAATGGTGACTTTTAAATATACATATCTTTCTCTGGCCTGACCCCATCCCTTTATGGGTATTAGGAATATGTATCTGAAAGCCTGCAGCACATCCCACATAAATTTCCCACGGGAATTTTATCTCATCGTAGCCAAACTGAATTCCTCACGTGTACTCACTCCTCTACTCCTTCACCTCTGTAATTTTTCTCTAGTTAGGAGAATCATTGGCCATTCAATGAACTATGTAAAAGCTTTGAAATTGTTTTACATTCTAGCTTTCTTCTAGTCCAAAGGCCCGTCTTTAATTAAATACCAAGTGCCGATGACTGTACTTCCTTAATAGCCCAGTTAGGTTTTCCTCTCTGCCTTGCGACATCACTGCTTTGTTCAATCTCTTATCACCACTCGCTGGTTGGTTTCAACAGTCCCTGATCTGGTTTCTTTATCTCCATCTTTTACCCACCTGTTTCTCCACGCCATTATCTAACTATGTGGCCTATGGCAGGATCCTTCATCTCTTTAATATTGGATTGCTGTCACTCTGTGGATATTGCACTTGTGCTCTGATAGGGTGATTAGTATTATGCATATAGTATAAAAATTGTGTGTGTAAATTGCATAGTTTATGAAGTCTGATAGACTTTGTAGTTTACACACATATCCACATATTTGTGTGTGTAAACTATCGAAGTTATGAAGTCTATGAGAACCTAAGTGTAAGCAGTGAAAATCTTGTGATATAACTCTGGTCATACACTCTAGCCGTGTATTTTTTAAAAACAAGCATATAAAGACAGTGTTGATACAGTTATTTTTTTATGTCAAGATAAATCAGGATTCTCCAGCTCATTCCTTAATAATTGCTTTATAGACTTTTCTTATTGAATGAAAGAGCAAGCTGCATATCATCTATCAGTGGTAAAATGCACTTGACTTTTAGTGCAATGCTTACTGTAAATGCCTATAAATACAAATGAGGTGTTTAAATCTGAAGATGCTTTAGATACATGGCAATACCTATAATTATAGAATCATCATTCCTGCCTGAATTGCACTTAAAAGTTAAAGTTCCAACTGCTCTTATATTGAAAAAGTAATAATAACAATTATAACCATACCATGAAGTACTAAAGCTGAACATTCAATTTGAAGGCAGCTGAAGTAAAAATGTAATGAAAGCGAACCTATAAAGGCTTACAGTTCACACACGCGCTATCCAGAGTTACTAAAGAGCAAAGAACAGAACTGTGGAGTCTTTATTGTGCTTCCTTTCAGGTTCTCACTCCCTTTCTGGCATTAAAGTCCTATTATGGCAAATATTTCTCATCCATGGATCATCACCTTCCTATGTGAAAAGTTTTATTCTAAGGCATGCATAATCTCAGATGAAAACTATAAAGTTTCTAAGTAGGAAAATGTATTTTTATTTTACTTGTAAGTTCAAGTTTTTAGAAAAACACTAATACATCTTTGTTTTTTGCACTAGAGATGGCTGACCATTTTAACAGGCCGAGCAACTTACCATCGTTTCGCAGAGTGAGTGGTGTTGGAGGACTCAGCACTCGAGCGTTTGTGACTGTGTTTTTAACCAGACAAATATAGCTGCCAACATCTGATGTTTGGACTTTAGAAATATAAAGGTTGCCTGTCTCCTGGGAAATGAACCGCCGGCTGTCTTCCGCCACAAAGGAAGGGAACTCATTAAATACCCAGCTATAGATGATCTCTGAAAGTACACAAAATTCAGTTGTTGAAAGACACAGATTATTACATGAACAAACTCAAACAACAAAGCTTTCACTAACCATTTGATGCACTGCAATGTTACACATATTTAATCCACATATTTATGTCATATGTATTTTATGTACAAAGGACTATTGCTCTTAATGACCATAGGAAGATCTGAAATATTTTTTCAGGATCCGTAGCCCTTAGCCACTCATTTGTTCTTTTAATTCCAATATATATTGAACATCTGTTAGATACTCAGCACTATGATCACACTGAAAATTTAAAAGAACAGATAATTTCCCATTCTTAAAGTTCAATTTAATAAATCATACTGATCGGTGAAAGTGATCTGAGTGAGGAGATGCCCGAGTTACACTCATTACTGATGTAGTCAACAAAAATTGGTTAATGATCACTATAGGCCAGGATTTGTTCCAAGTGAAAAAAAGTCTAGGGTCTCATGGAGCTCTTATGATAGTGAGAAAAAACCAAGACTACACATAAAAATAAGCATATGTCAAGTGGCAATACTGGAAAGAAAGCCACAGCATCTTAAGATAGTCAGAAGGTGACAAGCTGGAGAAGACAAGTGGATTTCTCAGTGCTCCCTCTGACTGCTACGTAGAGAAGGACCAAGATGAAGACAAAGCAGAGAGCAGCAGGGGGGACACAGGAGGAAGCAGGAACACCATCCGCTAGCCTAGGAGGCCATTTTCAAAAAGTTATGAAAGCTGCGAATCATCTACTCCAGAATGTTAGAGGTGGGGAAATAGTGAGAAGTGATTGCTAGAAGCATTGACAAATAATTGCTGATGAATTGATTATGAAATGTGAGAAGAAGAGAAAAGTCAGAGATTAGAATTGGGCCCCCAGGACTAAGATACTAGAAGAGTCTATTTGCCTTGACTGAAATGGGAAGACTACAGGAAGAGTAGATTTTTGAAAATGTGGGCGGTGTGAAGTCAGGGTTTTAATTATAACAGAGTAAATACTCATACTATCAGACATTCAGTGAAATAAATTGAAAAGAAATTGTACTTTTGAATATGATAGCCAATCTACTCAAATTGCAGGAACAGATCTCAAGACCTTTTCCCAGAGTTGTTTGTTTATAGAGACAAGTTATTTGGATTTTTAGAAAAGTTTAGTGTGCTAGTCCATCACACAGGAGGCTTGAAAAGGTCTGCTTTCTGTCTCTCCCCCCACCCCTCTTTCTCTCCCAGATCTACCATGAATTGTCAAATATAACCTTATAACTCTGGCCCTGCCCTGGATCAGATGAGGAGCCTGGCGTTTAGTCAATCTTTCTGGATACTGAAGCCGAGACTTGAAGATTATTCATTCGTATGGAAATTCAATGAAACTTATTTCAAAACTTTATCTGTAGATAAATTAACTTTCAATAGAATCCTTTCCAATCTATTACTATAACTATTTCATGTTTTGCCTTAATGGGGTTTATTATCAACATAATGTGTTCAGCAAAGGTAAATCATTAATTTTTACAAATTTGTGTTTAAGAAAGATGGAGTCATAGGCTAGCTCCTAAGAAAGATCTGAAATATTTTCACACACATCATCTTAGGAAGGTGTATCCTATGTAATCAACTGATCATTATTAAAAATTACATTCCTTTTGTCCAAATGTTCCCTTTTATTAATTTCTATTTGTGCTTAAGTTCATTGGAGCTTCTAGATGCAGTATAACATCCTGATTCAATTTCACCTTTGAGACAGTTGAACTTGAGGAAATGTTTAACTTTTTGAAGTTCAGTTTTTTCATTCATAAAATGTGAATATTCATTATATTTCAAACCATCTAACAGCTTAGAACTTAATACATAACATGTGTTCATAAAATATGAAGAATAGCATTTCTGTTATCATCCCGCTGCCCCAGAATTATTAGGCTAAGAGCCTGTGCGTCATTTATATATAAGGAAAACAGTACAGAGGATGTAAAACAACTCTGAAAAAATCACAGGTAAATATTATTTGATCTTTTTCTCATAGTAAATGTCAACGTTGAGTTACATATTGATTCTAGGAAAGAGTTAGCCAATATTTATTATTTTCAAGGCATCTATTGTAGTCCTTGCAGGAGTCTGAGAATTTTGAATTGTTATACTGTACTAGCTCATAATTACAATAGAATGAGGAATATCAAAAGCTTTCAAATATTTTACAAATGGTTTATAAAGAACATTATTTTTTTGTGGTTACAGTTATGCAGTTGGTGGTCTTTAGTCCACTTGATAATTTATTGAGAATTAAAAAAATATATATCCATCCGGCTTTACTCAAAGGAGGCCCACGGAGTATAATAAAGCCAGTTCAATCAGTTCTCACACAGTAGAGTATAAATTCCAGGCTTCTCACACTTAATAATATGAAATCCTCTAGGTATAATAAAAGTTACATGTGTCCTTACAGACATTTTAATATTTTCACATTTATTTTAGATTAGATTTTTGCTAGGATTTTTCTGAATTTGGGGTTTATATTACTTGAAAGTTTTGGAAAAAGGAAACAACTAAAATCTATCATTCATTTAAACGTTATTTCTTTGATACTAATAATCAGGGGTCCTCAAACTTTTTAAACAGAGGGCCAGTTCACTGTCCCTCAGACCGTTGGAGGGCTGAACTGTGGGCCCCGGGATGAGTCAGCTACTAAGTAGGACAGGCAGCAGTGGCAAAAACACCCACGGGTCTGGATAAATGTCCTTGGCGGGCTGCATGTGGCCTATGGGCCATAGTTTCAGGATGCCTGGATAATATTTTTGGAAAAAGGATTGGAAAAGGATTTTATACTGATAATATTTTTGGATACATTTTTGGAAAAAGGAAACAATTAAAAGCTATTATTCATTTAAACACTAGTTCTTTTATACTGATGATATTTTATTGAGTCAATGTTATATTAAACATTTTTAAAATAGAAAAAAATGAATTTTCACAAAACAGATATTTTCTCAAATTTTACAGGTAAATGAGTATTTGGGAGCTCAAAAATGCTTTTTTATCTCTTTAAATAAGTTTTCACTTTCATCTAGCAAAGCATTTCGTCATTCCAGGAAGTATAAAAAGTAGCAATGGTACACAACAGAATAGCTGACAACCTGAGTTTACCTTGGATTTTTCCTGTGCTGAAAATGAAAATATGGAACTAAATATTTTTTACTTTTAATATCCCAGTTAACTATCTCCTATAAGTTTTTTATTACCTGTTAACATTTATTTAATATTTGTTTCTAATTTTACTGTCATAAAAATAAGCATATAATTGTTGTAACTACAATATCGTAGTCAGGGGATTATAATAATTCAGGAAGATGGCAGGAAATAGTTGGTCTGGTGCCACAGCCTCTCGATTTAGAGACCACTTTGTTTCCTACCAACTGTTGTGGCTCCCAAGAACAATTGAATAGGTACAGATTTATAAAATGGTAAAAATTTAGTAGTTAATTCATCTCAGAAGATACTGAGAGTAATCAACTGTGATTTTTTTCCATTTTGTAAGTTTTCTTTTCTTTTTTAAATGGTATGTTTAAATCAAAATGTTTTAAAACTTCTTGGTATGATTCTTTGGTAAGTGGTTACTATGTTAGCAGATAATGACTATTTTTGAGATACCTGTGCATCTCAGGTTGTGAAGATCTCCCTAAGATTGAGCTTGTGTTTTACCAATAATCCCACTTGGGATATATCCACTGGGGATCACTTCTTTTTTTTTTTTAACTTTATTTTATTCAATTTATTTTTTTTATTAAGTCTAATACACATAATCATGGATACATTCATGCATATGTGGGGTACAATGTGCTGATTTTTTTTAATACAATCTAATGTGACTACGTTTAACTAATCAACATAGCTTTCACAAACTAGTTTTAAGAACTGCCGCATTTGGTGACATTGGCCAAAC
>CAUYTI010001373.1:0-30163 GCA_963575145.1 Galago senegalensis
TCTCCATCAGTTTTGATGCCTAGTTTAGCATGATACAGAATTCTGTATCATGCTACAACAATTTTTGTTTAAAAATGTTGAAAGTGGATGACCGTGCTCTTGTGGCTCTGAAGGTTTCAGTTGAAAAGTCTGCCTGTCATCCTAATGGTTCTGCCTCTGTAAGTCCGTTGGCGCTTACTCCTGGCTGCTTGCAGAATCTTTTCTTTCATCTTGACTTTGGATAGGTTCATTACAGTGTATCCTGGAGAGGCTCTGAGTTGAGACAACCTGGGGTCTCCATCTGAAAGGAATGTCTTGGGGTCTTTAGTAAAACTTAGAAAGTTTTCATTTATGATAGTCTCCAGTAGGGCTTCCATTCCTTTGGGACAATCTTCTTCCCTTTCAGGAATCCCTATTATTCATACATTTGAATGCTTCACAGAGTCTCATAGTTCTCTAAGCACCTGTTATCCTTTCTCTCTCTTCTCTTCTGCTTCTTTACCTGTGTTAACTCAAAAACTCTATCTTCTAGCTCTGAGGTTCTTTCTTCTCTATGATCTAACCTATTTTTGATACTTTCTACTGCAGACTTTACATCCCCTGATTGTCTCCTTCATTTCCTTAAGCTCTGCCAAATCCTTTTTATAGTCTATGTATCTCTGATCTGACTTTTGGTCCTGTCTTTCCATTTTCTTGTCCATTCCGTTTATTGTCTTAATCATCCATATTTTAAATTCCCCTTCTGTCAAGTCCATTAATTCTTTATAGGTGGAGTCCTCTGTAGTAGTGACCTCATGGTCCCTTAGGGGAGTTCCTCTGTTTTGGCTTTACATGTTGCCAGAATTTTTCTGTTGGTTCTTCCTTCTTGTTTACCTCCTTGTCCTCCTTTTTCCTTCTCACTTCTTCCTTTGTTTCAATTACCTTGTCTTGATGCACCCTCAGCCTGAGCAAAGCCAAACTCTTCCCTGTGGCCAAAAAACAGAAGTCCTTGCTCTAGATGACAGCATATTGCAATATGTCACTGGGACACCATGTGGTGCTATGATTTTTTTTTTTTTTTAAGGAGATAGCATAGCCAGCAACCTTTATGGTTCTTATTCCAAAGTTAGTTGCCTTCAGTGATCACCTGATTGTTTCCATAGCATTCGCTCTGCTGGGTTGGCATTTTAAAGCTCACAGGAATCCTTCAGGGGCAGATCTCATAGTGCCCTCTGACTCCAGTTCCCATGGGGTGCAAAGAGTCCCTCAACCTGTCCCAAGAGTGGAGTTCTAACCCTGGCAGGCAGAATGAAGACAGTGGCTTGAAGCCCCTGCTGAGACCTTCACCTGATCTTTTCACAATGGCAGCCCCCTGGCCACCAAGACCTTCTCGGTATGGCCACCTCCCCAGCCACCAAACCTATGGCAAATCCACTCCAAGTGGCATTCAAATCTGGTGGCTGTATACTGTTCGAGTCTGTATACTGCCCACTCTTCCAAGCTTTCCACTCAATGCATAGCCTACTCCAACAACTGAAAACTCTGGAAAGGCTTCCTCCTGTCCTGGACCTCCATGGGTGCCAGCTGATCACAGCCAGTAACGATCACTTGCCTACTTCATCAGATTTCCACAACTTTGGATCATATGCTGTGCTCCCTGAGCCATGACTCTGGGAAAGGTCCCTAAGCCAAGTATAGCTGGGTTCTTTTTTCCCAGTTGTTCTATGGGAGGTCAGCTGAAATGATTCTTCTACTCTGCCATCTTGCTCTACTTCCCTCTTAATGATTTTTCTAGTATTTTAGAGCTTAGTTTCTTAAGTTCTCAATTCCTATGCTTTGCTAAATCAGAAGAAAATGGTGTTATTTTGTACTCAGCATTTTATAGTATACAAACTACATTCATGAGCTTTATCACAGGCTCTCTGTAGTACCCCTATGAAAAGGAGATACACTATCCTTATTCCCATTTTCATTGTTCTGTGTCCAAGGTCAAACATTTTCCTATGAACTATGCTTTTTAAAAATGAGAGAAATACTGGGCGGTGCACTCAGTAGTTCAAGACCAGCCTGAGCAACAGCAATACCCAGAGTCTCTACTAAAAATAGAAAAAGTAGCCAGGTATTGTAGTAGGTGCCTACAGTTCCAGCTACTTGGGAACTGAGGCAAGAGGATCTCCACGGCACTCTACCCAGGGTGACAATGTGAGATTCTTTTAGAAAAAGAAGGTAAGAAGAAAAGAAAGACTGTACAAAACTTAATGAACTCCGTAAGACTGAATACAAAAAAAATCTAAGAGTTAACACAGTAAATAAAATCCCTATAGCATTCTACTGTCTCAATATTAGACACTACATAGAGTGAGAAGACACCGGGAGGGATGATCATAAATCTCATGATGCTAAAACAGGTACTGTGGTCAGCAAAAACAAATGAGATGTTCAGGCAGACAGGAGAGGACAATCTCTATCCAGCCCACTGCCAGCACATGAGCAGATGGCAAGAGTCTGCAAACATCAAGGGGAAAGGAGAGAGGAGACCACTCATTATGCTGACAGCAACCTCACACCCCCTCACCATCCACTTTACTTTTGATCCATATGCTCTTTTGAAGGGAGGGGGCATGTGGAGATTTAGATATCAATACTCCAGGGCGTCGCCAGGGTCACACTTGATGGTATGGCACCCCCATCATCAGTGCGTTAATGGTGGTTGATAGTGGTTTCCCAGTCTTACCATTCCCATCGCACACTGCATGCCAGAGCTTGAGGACAGACACACAGACTGTCTCCTCAACTGCATCTTTTACTACCATGGAAAAGCACCTAGAATGGACAAGGAACACAATCTTAAATCTGGAAATCAGCATTGATTTTGTTGTCTTTTGGTGTTATTTCATCCCAGAATCTCCAAATGAGGGCTTGAGGAAGTAATTTTATAATCCAGAGCCACTAGTCACCAGGATTGCTGAACTGCCAGTCACTGAACTGAGAGCTTAGGTCAAGGACACAGGCTGAGAAGGTCAGGGCTACCGAAGGGGTGGGCAGTAAGCCAGGGCCATGAGTGATGGCTGCACTGGGACCAACACTGCCACTGGGCATACAGACATGCACTGATGACTCTCCACACCACTGTCCTGAGCCTCAGGGAGTCATACCAGAACAATTAAAATATAAAATACAGTAAAATAAAGATAAAAATCAGGAGCAAACTTCCTACCATATAGTTCTTGTCTCAGGTGAAACTATAAATGGGGTTGGCCAGGACCTAGCTGATCTCACTTCCTGATATGACCAGCAAATTCCAAGAGAAGGGAAAAGCAAATGGCAATCTTGCAAACACTGGTGGAAACTAGCAAGAATGAGCATTTTTCTGCTAAAGTGCCTGGAAGAATCCTGGGAGGTGCTGTTGCTCTCTAACAGTTAACTGTGGCACAAAGCAAACAGCCTGAGGCTCTGAGCTCAAAGGTGTAGTAAGCAGCTTTATGCTGCCAGAAGGACCCTGCTGCTGACTGAGGGGTGGTGAGGCTCAGAGGCACTGCTGCTTATGTGACTAGTATCTGATTGCACAAGGAACACTGTCCTTCCCTGCTTTGACATCTGGGCTCTTTACAGATATCCTACCTTCTGATGACCTCGTTGTCACTGATGGTACTGAATCCATTGTATATTCTAAATAAAGTTCGTTCTGTGCCTGAAACAAATTCATAGAAAACTAAGTCAGACTCTGTAACTGTCTGGCTGCTGTCTAGCTACAACACAGGCAGCTGAGTTAATCTAATATGGATTAACTGAGGAATCTAACATGGATGTCAAGGTCACCACATTAACGGTTTGGCAGACAGAAATACCTTTATAGTCTGAAAAAAACAATTTTCAGTAGCCACTCAACACTCTAGGCAAATTAAACTATTTAGAGAAGCAGAATGGAGCTGGGGTGGCCCTGCAGGTTATTTTTATAACTCATCACTTTGTAATTTTCAGAGACCCACAGGAGCTGCTTAATTGGGGAAGAATAGCGTATCCATCTTTTCTAAAATATTCATTCTGAAGCTGAAGCTATTTCTAGGCTCTAGAGAAGAACCTATAATCGCTAAGAAACTTGTTGAGGAGATATCTGTGTGCCCTCCATTGTTTACTAAAGGGAAGTCGGACCCTCCATCTATATGTACAAACATCACTGTGTCACTGAGCACAAAAATCATTTACGCCTATTCCAGAATCAATGGTTGTAAAAACTGGTAAAGGAAGAGCATGGCAGCCAGGTACGGTGGCTTACACCTGTAATTCTGGCTGGGGGGCCGAGGTTTTTTATTGTACACAATTCTGTCTTCCCTTCCTCTACAGTGAAGGGAAGTTATATGGCATAGTGTGGGATGTTTGGGGTATATACAGAGTATACATGTGGAGAAAGTGTGGGGGTTAAGTGTATTTATGGAGTGTGTGTCATGTGTGGTATGGGGTATGTGTGTAATAGAAGTTAGAGTTAGGGTTTACCTAACCTAGTACATGTCTAATGAGTGAATGCTGTATGTGGGTGTCTGTGCGGTGTATGTAATATGTACGTAGTGTATATATAGTGTGTGCTGTGTCTGTATGGTGCTCACTGCATGTGTGCTGAACAAATGCACTCTTAGGAGAGGATAGAGCAGGGAGGAGGCATAATTTTGTACACTGACAGAGTGTAGATTTTCAGTCAATATTTGTGAGGACAGGAGTGATTCTTCGCTTTATAAATGCAGGCCTCTAAGTGCTGTCCCTTCACACTGATGGCACTCATGGGATCAGACACATCTCTGGCTTACAGTCCTTCATCATTTCAGTCAAGATCTCAATCCCCCCTGCATAGAACAGGGGCATCTGGTCAGGCTTGGACAGAGACTCCAGGAGATTCTTGGTCGTCACGGCTGTGTTCTTTCCTGAGTCTATCATGGCCCAGGCCTCCTTCTCCTGAAGATCTGCTTTCTCCCGAAGATCTACTTGATTCAGGTAATCTAGCAAAACAGAAGGAAAAAACAAAAAATAAAATCCTGACCATCAACAATACCAAACAAAAAGCAGCTCCCCCCTGCCCCTGTTTTTCTTGAGGATGGGAGATTGAGACGCATAGAGCATTAAAATAATTCAAACAATCCCCTTCTTGAGCAAGGAAAATTTTGGAGACAGTGAAAATCCTATAACCAAAGTCTTAAATCATCTTAGGGATTCAAGACCGTCTAGGAGGGTCTCAAGGAGTCAGCACAGGTGAGGAGAAAGGCAGAGACTGGAGCTGGAGAGCAGAGGGCAGAGGAGCAGAGCAAGTCAGCACAGAGGCTCAGACTGTGCGGGCGAGGCAAGGCTGCTGCCACGTGGCCAAGGGCAGAGAAGGTGCGGAAGGTACCCTGAGGCAGGTGCACAAGGGAGGTGAAATTCAAATGGACATCAGTGGGAACATTCTCACCTTTCACCTGCGCCTGCAGCGAGGGGGTTATTTCTAAGATCTTCTTATAACACTCTCTGGACTAGAAAAAAGAAACAAGACCTTGAGAGTGGTCGGGGGTAAAAGGGATTACAAGAATGACCCTGGGTGTCATGGGGACTGGCCCTTCACTCTTCTCTCCGCGCCTCCTCCCGCTCCCAGTGCAGACAGGCATGGGAACACACTGTACGCTTCACATTTCATTAGGCTTCTCCAGTCCTGTGGGGCAATACTATTACTCCAAAATTCATTTAAAAAAAGAGTTTTGTCAGATATAGGCCAGGATTAAAAAACAGCCAGTCCTAAATTCTTGTGGATCATGTCCATCTGGGATAGGAATCATCATCAGGTAAGTACAAAAGTTAGATAGGGTATTTGCACTGAGAGAGAGAAGGAGGCTGCCTGTCAGAGACGCCCATAGGGAGTCAGGGGATAAATGAAGCCATAGACAGTGTCGACAGAGACTCAGGAACTGAGAAAGAGAACGGCCAGTGACATGTACTGGCTCCAAAGAGAGCCAGTGAGGGGGCCATTGGTTGGTCATGTAAGAGTCAGCTAGAAAACTTGGGAGTAAGCGGTTTTCATTAAGAAGACTATTAAGTAGAAAGTCCCTGCAAAAAGACACTAGTGGAAAGGAATTTCTGGGTTTAAGACAGTACCTTTTACAGGGATATAAGAATTTCCTCGACTAGAGTATGATCTAGCCAGTCACTGAGAGAAAAGGTTCAGAAGAAAACAGTTCTGAGATATCTTGAAGGGTCAAGGTTTGTCTAGAATACTAGATTAAGAAATGAACTGGAGGAAAATATGACACATCACAGAAATACAGTGTCCCCGAAGTTGCCTATAAAGCTGCCATACATAGGGAAAATGAGAAATTGTAGCTAACTTGTACCTTTATTTATAAAAGATTATTACATAATTTTATAAGAGGTGGCTAATACACACAGAATATTTTGTAAATATTTTATAAAATTTTGTAGTATATACATCAAACAGAATCCAGTATCCAACTTTCTTTTTTCCTTTCTTTTTTTTTTTTTTTTGTTTGCACTTTTGGGCTGGGGCTGCATTTGAACCCGCCACCTCCAGCATATGAGGCCAGCATCCTACTCCTTTGAGCCACAGGCGCCACCCCAGTATTTAACTTTTCTTCAACCCCAGATCTAATCTGTCAGCAACTTTTGCTGGTTTTGCCATCACTATATCCAGAATCTCATCACTTCTTACCACCTCCATCAACAGCCTAGTTTAATCCACTGTCGTCTCTTGTTTGGCTATGTATGCAACAGCCTGCTAAATGGTTCTCTGTTCTGATTTTGCCTGGCCAAACATTCTCAAGATAGCAGTCAGAGCGATCCTTTAAAATATAAGTCAGATCATGTCATTTCTTTGTTTAAAATCCTCTAATGGCTTGCAGATCCCTGAAAGTGACAATCAAGGTCCTCCAAAAAACCTGTAATGCCTTCTGGAATCAGCCCTCTGTTTGCTTCCATCACCCTTCTGACCTGTCTCATCACTCTCCCTTTGATGACTACATGCTAGCTACTCTCTACCCAGAATGCTCCTTCCTTAGATAGCCACATGGCTTGCTGGCATCACTCCCTCCTTTCCCTGACCACCCCATATAAAACCAATCTAACCTTTCACTGTTTTATTTACTTTTCTCATTAACACAACCACCTAAAATACTATACCCTAACAGACTACATCTATTTGTTTTATATTTCTTGTCTACTTCTACCTTAAGAATGTGAGTTCCATGAAATCAAGGAATTTGTCTTGTTTACTGCTGAACTATGGTTGCTTGTATTGACAGTGACTGACAGAAAGCATGAAATAAATATTTGCTAAATTAATTAATTGAATGAAATTTGATAGAGAAACATTAACTTTTTCTTTATTCATATTTCTTTTTTATCTTATTACAATAATTCTACATATTTTTCCAATCAAAATCCAACAAAGAAAAGAACTTTTAAAAAAATGTACAATAGGAGACAATTTATTTATAAAATATTTCATAAATGGAAAGACAGAGCATGTTCATAGATGGGATGACTTAACGTTTGCTTAGTTGGCAATACTTTCCAAATTGATTTAAAAATTCATGTAATACCCATCACAATTCCCTCTGGATTCTTTGTAGAAATTAACAAGATGATTAGAAGTTCATATGAAAATGCAAGGAAACCAGAAAAACTAAGATAATCTTGAAAAAGAAGAGGAACAAAGTTGGAGGCCTCACACTTCTCAACTTCAAAACTCGTTATAATGCTACAAAAATCAAGACAGTGTGATTCTGGCACAAGGACAGATGAGAATCAATACAATGAAATTGAAAGCCCAGAAATAAACCCATATGTTTGTGGTGAAATGATTTCTTACAAAGGGGTCAATATCATTCAATGAGGGGAAGAATAGTCTGTTTAACAAATGGTACTGGGATTAAGTGGATACCCAAATACAAAAAAATTAAGTTGAACCCCCACTTTCTACAAATGAATTATATGGTATGTGAATTATTTCTCAATAACCAGTATTAACAATGTGCAATAGCTCAAATATAATACACACACATGGGGTTACTTTTGGGTGATAAGATTACAGTGAACTTCATTTTTCCTTTCTGCTTACAGAGGAAAGCCCTTCTCTCTAGAGGTTGAACACTGAGAGATGCTGCAGAAAATATCCCTATAGCTGGTGGAGTTATACTAACTGATGTCCAACTCTTAAGATCTTCCCAATCTCCCAAAGACTTTCCCAACTCTTAAGATCTCAAGATTTACCTTGGATAATACCAAAGGGTGGATTAATACCTAGTCAACTTGGAGAATCATGGTTCTCTTCTGGGACAACTGGGAACATCACCATGTCATGAAAGGTGCCCCTTACCTTCCTCTAAAGACTTACCATGCTGTAGTTCTTCAGGGCCAGGTGGGCTTTTCCCATGTGGAAATATGCTTTTGTGCATTTTTCATCACACTGCATAAAAGAGAATGACTGATCAGATGTTTCAGAAGATCTGAAGTCATTAGCCATTCCCCTACCTACCTAGATAACAGAGTTAAGGCAGAGCTTTAGCTCTCAGGACAGCTACCAGAGTTGACAATTAAAACTTTTCTGTGCATCTTCAACTAAACTAATGGATGCCTGCAAGGAGCTTGGATGCACCAGTAAGCTCTCTATCAAATTAATTAATGATACCTGCCAATTTTCATTTCCATTTAATGAGACTCAATCAGGAAGCAAACCAGAAACCCTTAGTTTAGAAGAGCTCTTAACACTGGCTGCACATCAGAATCACCAAGTATTCTTTTAAAAATCCTGCCAGCCAGGAAGTACTCCACTCAATTAAATTATACTCTGGGATAGGGACCAGGTATCAGCGATTTTTTAAGTTCTCCAGGTGACATAAATGTGAAGCCAAATTAGAGAATTACTGGCTTACTAGAAGACAGGAGAATTTACTCTGGGAAAACAACTGAGGTTCCCATTACATCTTAGTGGGCCTAGGACAGTGGTTATCAACCTTCCTAATGCTGCGACCATTTATTTGTAGTTCTTATGAGGGCGCGACCGATAGGTTGAGACCCGCTGGCCTAGGAAGTTCCTCCCCTGAAATAAACTACATGTGTACACTGGGAACTTACACTCCTCAAGATTAGGAGGAATGCTCCCTTCAAAAGGCAATATTGAATCAATGGCTGAGACTAGAGCATTTACACAGGGGGCCCTACACCTCTCTGCCTCTAATAATTATAACTTCACAAGGAATGATTCAGCAAAGAGACATCAACTAAAATTTAAAACATCTAGTAAATAAAAACTTATTGAATCCATTTTATATGCAAGGCATTGTGTTGGGTCAGATGCCCTTGAAGAGGTTAAGAGTTGGGTGGATTCTTGTTCTGCCACTCAGAAGTGAGTCATCGGCAAGGCTACCTAAATTTTCTGACACTCATTTTCCTCATCTGGAGGTAAAGATAATAATAATATCTCTGTCCCAGGTAGCTGTGAGGAAGAAATCATGTAAAACACTTAGGGCAGCACTGGGCAATACATTACCAGCTGTTGCTGGTGCAGTTACAATGGCAGTGATCCACTTCCCAGAAAAGGAGAATGTGTAAGAACTGAATAATAAAAGAGAATTGCTGGAGAGAACTCTAGAGATAGATTTTCATGTTCATCATTTCCTGATTCTCTATCACCTGGCAGTGGTAAGAAGCAGAATGCTTGGTTGTGCAGCATTCTCGTCGTCCTTCAACTTTACCAGTGGAGTGTACTGGCTCATTCTCCTTGTCCTTTAACTTTACTAGCCCCCGAGCTTGATGGTTCATGAGAGGGATCTCATGAGTGAAGAGTGAAGTCTTAGAACTAGTCTGTGAAGTAGAAGCAATTATTGTCCCCATTTTATAGATAAGGAAACTAGGGGTTGTAGAGGTTCAAGGTTACACATTTAGTAAGGGGAAGAACTGGAATTTGAAATCTGGCCATTTAACTTCAGTGTTCAAGGCTTTAAAAATTAATACCAACTCTCCTTTAGAAAGGTGCTATAAAAAAAAGTATATAGATGCTCTAGAAAATGCTACTGAAAAAATTCAGGGGAAGGAAATCTACCTAAAGGAGACGCACTGTTAAAAGGGCACGTGAAGGAGGAGCAATGGGAGCCAGATCGTGAGTGTTACCCATAGAGAGGTAAGGACAGGAGGATGGGCTGGGCAAGGTGGGAGAGGATGAGGCTTCTATGACAGTCCAGCTGGGACTGAGGGCGGGTGCTGGGTAGAGGGAAGGCCAGGAGGAGGTCCTGAATGCCAGGCCAGAGGCTGAGTCACGATTGGTGGTGTGGAGGTGAGCTGGTCTGGAGGGGCATGCAGAAGTGCCCAGAGGATGGAAGGGCAGGGTGGGGGGATGAGCCAGGGGACTATTTAGAATAAAGGCAGATGTCAGAAGTCCTGGTGACAGTGGAAGTGAAAAGAAATATAGACACCAGAGCTATGTCAGAGAAAAAACTGACCAGTATCAACTAGCTATACGTGACAGAGTGGAGGAGAGTGAGGCAAAACTGAGGATTGAGATGCCTGGAAGGCTGTTGTGTCCTTAACAGAAAAGATCAGTTAGGGCTGGGAGCGAGGAGGGGTGAGTGGGAAGAGTTGCCTTCCAGACATACAGAGTTTCAGATGCAAAGACAATCAAAAGGAACCTGCTGAGTTGGCTGAAATGCAGCCCCGGAGCTGCGGAGGGGACGAGGCTGGGAAGTGGACTGAAAGCCATGTGCAGTGGTGAGAGGGAGACTGGAGCTCAGAGAGGCAGTGGTGAGAGGGAAACTGGAGCTCAGAGAGGCAGGGGTGAGAGGGAGACTGGAGCTCGGAGAGGCAGTGGTGAGAGGGAGACTGGAGCTCGGAGAGGCAGTGGTGAGAGGGAGACTGGAGCTCAGAGAGGCAGGAGTGAGAGGGAGACTGGAGCTCAGAGAGGCAGCGGTGAGAGGGAGACTGGAGCTCGGAGAGGCAGGGGTGAGAGGGAGACTGGAGCTCAGAGAGGCAGGAGTGAGAGGGAGACTGGACCTCGGAGAGGCAGCCAGCAGAGCAGCAAACCCTGCTGAATTCACAGAGGAATTAAGGAAGCAGGAAAGGAACAGTCAAAGGCAAAAGAAGAAACACTGGCCTGCAGCTTATGAAAGCCAAATATCCACAGTATCTTCACTGGCAATGCACCAGGGCAATAACAGGGGGAACCAAGCCCCACGTGTTAAAGCCTTGTTCACGGCCAACCGTGTGTCACCATTAAGTGGTTTTCATTGTGACTTTGCCTTCCTCAAAATGACACAAAGGGCCGCTAATGGAATTTCTCACTAATGGACCCATTTTCCTTTGATCATGTGTCAACCCTCACTAGGATCTTCTCAGGTGAACCCCAGGTTTCCTTTAAAGGAATCCTGCCCTCAGAAGAAGATGTATTTCATTGTGCAGGAAGTGTTCTGCAGAGAAAGAAATGGTTCTAATCCTAATTGAAACGAGCTTCTCTGCCTTATCTTCCTTGACAAGGAACATCAGTCTTGAAATATCATCACATGAACTTGTCTTGATCAATTTAAAAGTGTCAAAAACTGTAAAGTTGGCATGAAAGTACTAATACTATTAATAATGGAGTGCCAGGGAACATTCACTATTGATACATTACTTTTAAAGGGAGTTACGCTTTCTCTTCTAATTTATGGCTGCAAAACAGAACCAACCATTATTAGTTTTTATTTTATTATTTTATTTTTTATTAAATCATGAAGAGGTAGATCATGTATTAATGCATTTTGGGGTACAATGTGCTGATTTCATATACAATTTGGAATGCTTACATCATACTGGTTAATATATCCCTCACCTCATTTACTTAATTATTGTGTTAAGACATTTATACTCTATACTTAATAGATCCAACATGTATCCTTGCAATATGCACCATAGATGTGATCCCACCATTCACCCTCCCTCTCTTAAGCCTCCCCTGTCCCCTCCCATCTCCCTCCTCTTGCCTCCTTCATTCTGGGCCATAGTTGTGATCTCTTCTTCATACAAAAGTGGGAGTGATTGTAAATTGGTTTCATAATATTGTGGAGTATATTGGATACTTTTCCCTACATTCTTGAGATACTTTACGAAGTAAAATATGTTCCAGCTTCATCCATATAAACATAAAGAGGTAAAGTCTCCATTTTTTTTTTTTGAGACAGAGCCTCAAGCTGTCACCCTAGGTAGAGTGCTGTGCCATCACAGCTCACAGCAACCTCCAACTCCTGAGCCCAAGTGAGTCTCCTGCCTCCACCTCCCAAGTAGCTGGGACTACAGGCACCCACCACAATGCCTGGCTATTTTTTGGTTGTAGCCCTCATTGTTGTTTGGCAGGCCTGGGCTTGATTCAAACCCTCCTACTCAAGTGTATGTGGCTGGCACCTTAGCCACTTGAGCCACAGGTGCTGAGCCTCTCCATCTTTTTTTAAGACTACATAAGATCCATGGTATATATATACCACAATTTATCAATTCAGTCGTGGGTCAATGGGCACTTGGGCTTCTTCTATGACTTGGCTATTATGAAGTGAGCTGCAATGAACAATCTGGTGCAAATATCTTTGTTATAAAGTGATTTTTGGTCTTTTGGATATACTCCTGGTAGAGGAATTGCAGGATCAAATGGCAGGTCTACTTTTAGACCCCTGAGTATTCTCCAAACTTATTTCCAAAAGGGACATGTTAACTTGCACTCCAGCAGCAGTGCAGAAGCGTTCCCTTTTCTCCACATCCACACCAACATCTGTAGTTTTGGGATTTTGTCATGTGAGTCCCTGTTACTGGAGTTAGATGATATCTCCAAGTGGTTTTGATTTGCATTTCTCTGATGATTAAGGATGGTGAGCATTTTTTCATGGGTCTGTAGGGTATGTGCCTGTCTTCTTCAGAGAAGTTCTGTTCAAGTCCCTTGCCCACAATGAAATGGGATTATTTGTTCTTTTATTAATAAGTTTGAGTTCTCTGTGGATTCTGGTTATCAAACCTTTGTCAGATACATAACCTTCAAATATCCTCTCCCCTTCTGTATACCCTCAATGAACCTGAAACAATAAAAAAAATAATAAAAGTATTTAAACTCTATAGGTTCATGTAAGTTACTCTACAATGTTCAAATAATGAAATCAACCCACAATGCATTTCTCAGAAGATATCCTTGGCCTTAAACAACACAGGACTGTGATTCTTGGACATACTTAGTTCTTAAAAATAGCAAATAATGGTGCTGGCTTCAAAAGCATCTATACTAAAATTGGAAAGATATAGAGAAGTTTAGCATGGCCCCTGTGCAAGAATGACATGCAAATTGGTGAAGCATTTTATATTTAAAAAGAAAGAAAGAAGGGCGGTACCTGTGGCTCAAAGGAGTATGGCGCTGGCCCCATACGTATACTGGAGGTGGTGGTTTCAAACCTTACACTGGCCAAAAACTGAAAAAAAAAAGGGGGGGAAGAAAAAGGAAAAAATTGCAAACAATGCTATAATAAACACCTATTGTGTACATGAGAAAATTGCCTTCGTTCTGTGGATTTCTTCACCACTGGTACATACACATATCAAAACATCAAGTAGAATGCTTTAAGCATCTACATCCCTTGTTTTGTCAACTATAACTCAATGACTTTGAAAAAAAGGAAAAAAAAAAAAGAAATGCGAGACCTAGGTGTATACCCTGCATTTATATCAGAATTAGAACCTGTGTTTTGATTAGTTCATCAAGAAACTTATTTGAACACTGCTCTATGATGAGGGCTGATATAAAAAGAACTCTCTTTCTCTTTTCTACTCTCATTCTCATCCCAAGACCCGGTGGTCAACACGCACTCCTTGTCCAGCTTTGATACAAGTTGTTGCCTCATGTTCCCATAAATCACGCCGACCTGAGGAAGGTGATAAAATATTTCCCGCACAGATTACATACTGAAAAATTGCTCGAATGCTTTAATCAATCCTTGATATAGTCTTGACGTTGACCATGAGAGTTTCATTCATCACAAAATAGCCAGATTGAGATAACACACTGAACACAGTCAAGAATTTAGCTTGTCTTTGGTGAAATTAAGATTTCACACAATTACAGCAGAGAGACAACCTGCAGAATGGGAAAAGATATTTGCACATTATGAATCTGACAAAAGAGTCTGTTAACTAGAATCTGCAGAGAACTCAAATTAATCAACAACAACAACAAAAAGAGCAAATCATCTATCACTGGGCAAGAGACGTGAACAGAGCCTTCTCTGAGGAAGACAGATGAATGGCTAAGAAACCTCAGAAAAAAATGCTCATTGTCCCCACTCATCAGAGAAATGCAAATCAAAACCACCAGGATATATCATCTAACTCCAGTGAGAATGGTCCACATCACAAAGTCCTGAAGTTGCAGATGCTGACATAGATGTGGAGAGAAGGGAACACTTTTACACTGCTGGGGGGACTGAAAACTAATGCAACCTTTTTGTAAGGAAATATGGAGAATCCTCAAAGAATGCAAATTAGACCTTCCATTTGACCCTACAATCCCATTACTGGGCATCTCTGCAGAAGAAAAAAAATAATTTTATCATAAGGGCATTTGCAACAGACTGTTTATCGCAGCTCAATTTATAATTGCTAAGATGTGAAAACAACCTTGGTGCCCATCAACCCAGGAAAAGCTTAATAAATTATGGTATTTGTATACCATGGAATGCTATTTAGTCTTAAAAAGATGAAGACTTCATATCTTTTTTATTAACCTGGATGGAGTAGGAATGCATTCTTCTTAGTAAAGTCTCACAAGAATGCAAAAGCAATTATCCAATGTACTCAGTATCAACATGAAGCCAGTAGACAATTTAATGCCCACATAAGAGAAAAATTCTAATCAATTCAAGTTGAGGGGAGGGAGAATGCACTTTTGCTAATACATTCCAGATGTAACCAGGATGGTATATTTGTTTTCATCAGTGTTGACATTGTTTGAGGTCTTTTTTTTTTCTTTTTGCAGTTTTTGGCCAGGGCTGGGTTTGAACTCGCCACCTCCAGCATATGGGGCCATCGCCCTACCCTCTTGAGCCACAGGTGCCACCCAGGTGTCTGAAATGATTTTAAGTTATATCTACTGATGATTAATTTGTTATCTCACCCACACCAAGGTCTGTGCCTCTATTTCTCTTTCTGTCCTTGGTTTCATCCGGTACCAAGGAAGTCTACTTAACAAAAGAGCTTTAAGACATCTGACACACATATCTTTTCTTTCCTTTTTTTCAACCTTTTTTGTTACCCTATAGGAATTTTAGAAACATCTTCTGTCTATAGGGAAGGAAGCTATTGTGGCTTTTTGATTTTACACAGGGTCAAATATGTAAAGCTGTAAAGGCATTTTCCTGGAGGAATTTCCTGCATTATTCAAAAGATCTTTCTTCTGTGGCCGAATTTTCTCCCTTTTTGTCTGTAACTCTGCCATCCCCACACTTGTCTACTCCCCTAACAACACGCATTAATCATTTCATAGGCATTCTTTGTGCAAACACTACATGAACAAATAGATAGGCAATACTCAGAGATTTGGAAAAGCATTAGAAATAACACATTGCTTTCTTCCATGTTTTAATGCAAATTTGTAATTAAAAATTACAGAAAGTCATCAAAATATCTTCCTACGTTAATCCCTCTGGATAAATGTACCCTGCTGTTATTGTAAATGTATTTTTATTTTCTTAAAAAAACTAACATTATGTGTCTTTCTGCTCTCAAATAGCAAAGTATTTACTTTCTATAAGGATATCGCATGTCAATCAAATATTTGCTGAGCTATAAATTTTAAAACATTATACATTTTTATGATTTTTGCATCAAGTAATCATTTAAGGAGATGAACATTTTGATCTTATTGACTGTATTATCATTAGGAAACATTCATAATTTGAACAAATCTATGTTAATGATCAGAGTACACATGCAACAAGCATTACAGATGTTGTAAATTATAAAATATAGGAATATTTTATGATTACACATACACATCAGTGTATTCATTACCTAACAAATGCAATCGGTAACCTGGTTTCTTGTACCCTCAATGAATCCCCAACAATTAAAAAAAAAAGAAAAAATATTTCTTTATTTGAAGGATATGGGGAATCAAAGTGAATATACTTTTTTTTTAACCCCTTTACACACATGTGTGTATATTTGATGCTAGAGGTCTCATTAAAAATAGATAAAGATAAAATACTCTGGTGAATGCCTATATTTTCACAATGTGCTTTCTTGCTACTAATATATTAGGTAAAATGCTGTGAATTTGAGGGTTTTCTCTTTAATTTATTCAAGTTAAATCTACAATGAATTCTGAAAGATGAATATAATTATAGCAACTTGAATCACAGAAAAATTCTCAAGAGTTTATGAACATCTTTAGCCGTGAACATAATGTAAAATATACAATAATTCATTTCAGATATTGAATAAAATTACATTATTAAATTAGATAGCAATCAAATATATTTCTTCTTATAATAGAAATGTGTAAAGAAAAAGAATGTAATGTATTTCTTCTTACAAAATGTTGAGTCTCACAAGATAAAATTTTAGGGAAGCCAAGTCTCAAAATAGTCTTTTATTGGCATCTAATAAAAAAAAATTAGGGAGTATTTTAAAGACATATGAGCTAAGAAAATATTTGCACATATTATATTTGGCTAAGGAATAATACCTAGAATATGTAAAAAGAATTTTAAACTTACCAGTAAAAGAAGGCCTACATCTTAGTCTGAAAACACTTAATAACCCACAGACTGGGAGAGAACATTTCACACTATACATTTGATAAAGCACAAATATCCAGAATCTACAAAGGACTCAAACAAATCAGCACGAAATAAACACACAACCCAATTAAAAAATATGCAAAAACTCACAGACAGGTTTCTCAAAAAATGCAAATCAAAACCGCAATGAGATAGCACCTTACCACTGTTAGAAGGGCTTTTCCTGAAAAATCAATAAAAAATGGATGCTGGGGTAGAGGCAGAGAGACAGCAACGCTTTAGTGCTGTTGGTGGGACTGCAAATTCATAAACTTCTGTGGAAAATGGTGCGGAAATTCCTCAAGGAACTAAAAGAAGACTTACCTTTGAATCCAGGGTTCTGACAATTGGGCATCTCTCAAAAAGACATCTGCACTACAAGGTTCATTGCAGTGCAATTCACAACTGCCAAGATGAGGAGTCAAACCAAGCACCTGTCCATTCATGAATAGATAAATAAAATAAAATTCTACAAGTATGGAATACCGCTGCTGGGTATCCAAAGAACATATAGATGAGTATGTTGAAGACATGAGCACACTTTATGTTTACTACAGCACTTTTCCCAATCATCAAGGTATGAATTCAGCCTAAATACCCATCAACAGGTGAGTGGATGAAGCAAATGTGATTTATAGGTACTCATATGATGTTAAAGGAAGTCAATCAGGTACAGAAAGCAAATACATCATGCTGGCATTTATAGGTAGGAGCTGAGGAAACTTTATAGAAGCAGAGAGGGGGGTTGTGGTTATTAGCGGCCAGGAGGACAGGGAGAGTTTGGACAACACACAGCTTCGTGTCAGTAATTGTTTGTAGTGGTCTACAGAATTGCACCGTGATTACAGTTAATAATAATTCATTGCATATTTTCAAACAGCTAGAAGGGAGGACTTTGAATGTTCCAAATACAAAGGAATTATAAATGTTTGAAGGGATCTCGGATTTCATCATTGGACATCTCATGCATGTATCAAAATACCCACGTGTAGTCCATAAATAAGTATAATTAACACCTGTCAACTAAAAATAAAAGGAAACAAACTTGTGTGGGCAAAAGGGTTATCCGTCTATGTACCTATTATATATCTACCCATTCATCGATTATCTATCTATCCATCTACCTCATCTATCTACCTATCTATTATATATCTATCCATCCATCTATTATCTATCTACCATCCATCTTATCTATCTATCTAGCCATCATCCTATCTATCGATTTATCTATGTATTATATATCTATCCATCCATCTATTATCTATCTATCTATCCTTCTATCTCATCTATCTATCTATCTAGCCATTGATCTACCTGTCTATCTATCTATCTATTATATATCTATTCATCCATCGATTATCTATCTACCATCCATCTCATCTATCTATCTAGCCATCATCCTATCTGTAGATCTAGCTATCCATTATATATCTATCCATCCATGTATTATCTATTTATCTATCCATCTACCTCATCTATCTATCTATCTAGCCATCATCCTATCTATCTATTATATATCTATCCATCCATTGGTTATCTATCCATCTACCTCATCTAACTACCTACCTATCTATTATATATCTATCCATCCATCGATTAGCTATCTACCATCCATCTCATCTATCTATCTAGCCATCATCCTATCTGTAGATCTAGCTATCCATAATATATCTATCCATCCATCTATTATCTATTTATCTATCCATCTACTTCATTTATCTATCTATCAAACCATCATTCTATCTATCTATTATATATCTATCCATCCATCTGTTATTTATCTGTCCATCCATCCATCTATCACACACACATTTAATTATATACTTTATTTACAAACATAGAGAGGAGAGGTTTGGTAGAGAGAAGGATATTTAGCATTGTTCTTGTGTGTGTGTGTGTGTGTGTGTGTCTTTTTCTAGAAAGTCAAATACAGAGATATTCCAGTCAGGTGCAGAGATTTGGTCTGTTTGTTTAACATTTATATTATTGCCTTTTAGACTCGGTTCCACTTAATGCTTCACGCCCAAATTGCTGTTTAAGGCGACAGAGTGACTTAGAATATTAATGAGGGAACTGCATCTTTGAAAACAGGGCAAAAAATCTAGCTTGACTTCAGACATGAGATAGGAAAGAAACATTGCCTCTGGATAAAGTGCTTAACTGTTAAGCTGAAAAAATAAATGTGTTAATCCTTCAACTTTAGGAGTTTGCTAAGAATCCTTTTGAAATTTTGGTATAAATATAAGTAATAAAGTCAAACATAAGCATTGTATGTTAACTTTTGAAACTATTCGGAATCAAAACGGACTCACTTTTGTTCGAGACCCTGATAAATAAAGGCAGAGCAGGCTACGAAGTGGAGGGGGTTGGTTCTCATGCACAAATGCCTAATAACAACAACTATTGCAAAAGACTCCCCCAAATGCACAGCACTGCATAAAAGTCATTGCAACACTCCCTGCACTTAAAATAGTTCCACAGGGACAACTTCCTGTCGACCTTGGACTAGTGTCACCTTGCATATCAGCATAATTACACACCTCATTTTTCCTTTGAATGCTATTGTTTTCCTATACTTCCCTGAGTATACATTTACCTTAATATGGTAGATTACCACTGCAAGTTTCATTCCCCCACAATTCTGCATACATGTATATCTATCATCTATCTATCTATGTATCTAGCTAGCTATTTAGCTATGTATCTAGCTATTATATATCTATCCATCCATCCATCTCATCTATCTATCTATCTATCTAGCCATCATCCTATCTATCTACCTGTCTATCTATCCATCCATCTATTATATATTTATCTGTCCATCCATCTCATCTATCTATCTATCTATCTAGTCATCATCCTATCTATCTATTATCTATCCATCCATCCATCTATTATCTATCTATCCATCCATCTTATCTATCTATCTATCTATCATTTATCCTTCTATTTATCTATGTATCCATCTATCTATTGTCTATCCATTCTATCTATCTATCTATCTATCTATCTATCTATCTATCTATCCATCTATCTATCTATCCATTCATCCATCCATCTCATCTATGTACCTATCTATCCATCTGTCTCTTGTATAATCTATCCATTCATCTCATTTGTCTGTCTGTCTATCTATCTATCTATCTATCTATCTATCTATCTATCTATCGAGTCCCTCTCATTTAGGTTGAAAAACTTTACTTTGGTTCCAAAATTAAAATGTTATAGTTGTATTTTAGAATCCTTCATTCTAAACACTACTCGATTTTGAAATATCAGAGGGCAGCCATCACTTCCAATTACATTTTCCTTATATCAACCACTATCTCTCTCCATGGCAGAATGAAACATGCCAAAAAATTTGGTTAGTTCACATTTGAATGTTAGTAGTTTTTAAAAACGGAGAGCTAAAGCAAACATAAAAGCAGTGTGGATAATGCAACAGTGCTGATAGTACTGTGTGACTTCTCTCTAATATTTCTCTCTTAGAGTTACACCCTGTCTGCCACGTTTTGCAGCCTTTTCTGTGTCAGAGATGGTATGAAGACGAGTGTCCAATTGTCCTTGAAATGCCAGCACCTCATTTCCCCCTCAAAAGAGCACGTAAAATCTCACAGGAAAGCGAGTGTGCGAGACCAATCGCATCTGATATCTTAGCAACTTAATTTACTTTCTAATTTGTCTTCCCCTTCTAATTTCTAATTAGATTAATTTCACTCCACCACAGGCGTTATGTAAATAAAAGGCTTTTTTCTTTTGGATGTGACTTCAGGATTAATTCCGACTGGAGACGTTTCTCATTTCATGGGAAAGGACGCCAAGTCAGATAGCCATTGACAATGTGGGTCGATAGCTAATTACCAGCAGGTTATTAGAGAATATTCCACATACACAAATTCTAGGCACCTGCTTTTAAGGAAAATTGAAAAGTACTTTCATCATTATGTTCAACATTTATTTGGTCACTTGTTTGCACCATACCATTTATATAAAATTCTCCTGGACATTTAATTCTAGTAGTTTCTTCCTGTGGTGGTCAGAAATTGGAAGATGACCACTGAACCTGTTTTCCATTAGGAATTAATACCTGCAACAGACCCTAGTAGCATCCTAAGGGCAGCAAACACAGGAAGTTCAGTGCCCTGTGATTAGGAAGGAAGGTCAAGCTAGAAAATTGACTGAACATCTAATATTTGGTGCTACCATCTTGCAAAGCAACATACTTACTACTTTTAAGCCTTAAGAGATGACTGTGTGCTGGCCAGTGATGTGCAGATTTTTTTGTATTTTTTCTTTTGTTTTACTTAGGCTCTCTTTGTTTAAACTGATTTCCTTAACACTTTCTATTAATATTATATAAACTTTCACAATTGCCAAGACATGGAAATAGCCCAAGTGCCCATTGATCCATGAATGGATTAACAAATTGCAGTACATGTACACCATGGAATATTATGCAGCCATAAAAAATGCAGACTTCACATCTTTTATGTTTACCTGGATGGAGCTGAAACATATTCTTCTTAGTAAAGTATCTCAAGAATTGAAAATAGAAGTATCTAATGTACTCAGTACTACTATTAAATCAATATATAATCACCTACACATTCACAGGAATGGTAAAATATAACTATATTATATTAGAAAGGAGAAGGGAAATTAGAAGGGAAGAGGAGAGAGAGGGGAGCAGCAGGGGGAATGTGGGAGGAGGGAGTGAATTTGAGGGGACCTCACCTAATGTGCATGATGCAATGGTACACTTCAAAACTATTAAGAAAAGAGTATAATTGTGATGGATGTGTTACTTAGTTCAGTGTAAGCATTTCATGTTGTATATCAAATCAATACACTGAACCCCATAAATGCATCAATGTACACAGTTATTTAATAAAAAAAACAAAAACTTTCAATGCACAGATCTATTTTTTTTCTAATGCTATTTTTTTTTTTCTTTTTTCTTTTCTTGAAACAGAATCTTACTCTGTTGCACCAGGCTAGAGTGCTTTGATGTCATCATAGCTCACGACAACCTGAGCTCCTGTGATGCTCCTGCCTCAGCCTCCTGAGTAGCTGGGACTACAGGCACCCACCACCATGCCTGGGCTGATTTTTCTACTTTTAGTAGTGACAGGGTTTTGCTATTGATCAGGATGGACTCAGATTACTGAGCTCAATTATTATTAAGGGCAATCCTTCCAGAGTGTTGGGATTATGGGCATGAACCACCACCTGTGCCAGCCTATTCTGATGTTTGTAAACCATGCCAGTCCATTCTGAGATGATGATGACTCCCTCTGCCTGAATAAGGCTCACCCTCTCATTCCATTTCCAAGAGATACCGCTTCAGGAAATTCTAAAATCTTGATATTTTCCAGCACTTGTATTTGAACACAGGGGCAAAAAGAATTGATGCGGTTTGGAGGGGAAACCATGTCACCCTTACCCTGTAACATCAGCATTTTTCACTTTTTTTTCCTGATAGATTTGAGACTATTGAATTCTGGAGGGAACACTCAAGATTGTATGCTTTATTTTTCACACTCTCACAGTGCTAAAGTTCCTGTGAACACAGAAGAAGTTATGTCCAGAATAGCTTTAAATTTACCACAGAGGAAGGACAAGTTAGCTAATCTCCTGGTTCAAATGAATAGGAAAATTTAAAAAATAAAAAGCAGGCTCAGAGCTCATAGCACACTGGTTACGGCACCAGCCACATACACTGAGGGTGGTGGGTTTGAAAGAGGCCTAAACCAGCTAGACAAATCCAACAAAAAAATAGCTGGGCATTGTGGTGGACACCTGTTGTCCCAGCTACTTACACAAGAGAATCACTTAAGTCCAAGTGTTTGAGGTTGCTGTGAGCTGTGATACCACAGCACTCTACAGAGAGCAACAGAGAGAGACTCTGTCTTCAATAACTCACCTCTCCTCCATGGTCAGTTAAAGAAAGTTTTGGACAGAATTTCTTCTGTGTTCACAAGAATGCCAGAACTGTGACAGTGACAAAAATATAGAGTGTCTGTTCTTGGGTGCCTTCTCTAGTGTCAAATGCTCGCGAAGAAAAATAGAAATGGGGAAGGCATTCTACAAAATCTTTACATTCTTCTCCCCCTTCTTTACTAATCAGTATGTCTTAGAAACTCTTAATTCCTTGATTCACAATGGTAAGAATTTCAATCTTTAGATACTTAGCCATCAGTGGCATTAAATGAAAAAAAAATAGGCATAAATTAGGTCTTCTAATTATAATTTTTGACAATTCTGAAATGCAAAATTATAAGTCCTTTGAATTACAATTTGCAATAATTATCTGCTTGGGACATTTCCTGAACATAGAAATGTGAGCCAGATAGATCACTCATCCCTGACTGAAAGATGATTTTTTTTTCTCAAATTGGCAAAATTTCTATTTAAAGAATAATTTATGTTCTCCGTAGCACATCTCACTGCAAAGATATAAAGATGTATATTTGTATGAGTAATTAACAATGTGGTGAATACTTAAGAATGAATAATATTAACCATTCCCGTCATCAATTACTAAGTTAATTCTAATAATGAAATTATTCCATTTGAAAATCTCACCCTAGAAATATCAAAACATTCGAAAAAAGATCATTAGGATTTTAAATATAATTTCAATATCTGTGATGTTATTGTTGAAGTTATTTTTCAGAAATAGAAAGTTTGATTAATTTTAATTATCTATGTAATAATTTCTTTTTTATCAGGTATCTCTGTCACAGTTTTAATAAAAAAAATTTCAATAGGATGCATTTTCAAAACTTCTAATAAAATGTAATCCAGTTGCAAACATTTCATAAAATCTGTTTGTGGCTATGTAACATTTTGAATTTGGAAAATAAATATAAATGTCAGCGGTGAATGAGAAAGGTTTTAAGGATGCAGAGTAAAATAATTTACTTTTGAAAAAGAAAAATTTGAGGGTCACATTTTGATGTATGATCTGTTGTTTTGAATAAATAGAATCTTGTAGTGACCAAAAACCATGATTGCAATAATGCCCTTTTCTTTCTCTTTTTATCACTAACATTGGCTCAAAGCATCATTGCATACACTAATTATTACACCCTGTATTCATTTTTTGTTCCTAGATAATACATCACCACAAATGCAGTGGCTGGAATCAACATATATTTGCTCATAGTTCTGTAGGTCAAAAATTTAGACGTGCCCTGGGCGGATCATCTGCTTGGGGTCTCTTGAGCCTGAAAGTAAAGTGCTGACTGTATTTCTTCTTATGCACAGTGGTTGTGGATGAAATTAGAAATGGTGGTTGTCAAATTGAGTTCCTCACCTCCTTTTCCCTTTCTTCAAGCGGGTGAGCTCAGTTCCTCGGGACCTGTGATATTCCTTGACTAGCCCTGTGTATCTTCAAAGTTAGCAATGTGGCGTTCCTTTCATGATTTTTTTTTTTTTGAGACAGAACCTCACTGTATCACCCTAGGTTGCATGCCAAGGCGTCAAGCTCACAGCAACCTCAAACTCCTGGCCTCCAATGATCCACCTGCCTCAGCTTGCTGAGTAGCTGGGACTACAGGCACCTGCCACCACACCTGGGTAGATTTCTATTTTTATTTGGTGTCTTGCTTTTGCTAAGGCTGGTCTTGAACTCCTGAGCTCAAGCCATCCTCCCTCCTTTGCCTGAACGAGTTATGAGATTGCAGGGGTGAACCGCTGTGTCCCTCATGATTTGAGTCTGTCTTCCAAGGAAGCAAGCTATTCCTTTGGAAGACTGACATGGTTGCACAGTACTATCTAAAGTTAATCTTCCTCTCTCAAAGTCAGCTGTGTCTTGTAGCATAACCTGACCATGGAGAGCCTATCTCATCATCATCAACTCATTCCAGGACACTAGATATAGACCAAAGAGAGGGAAATTCTACAAGGATGTGGGTCATCGAGGTTCGTCTCACAATTCTTCCTACTCTAGAATCGTAATTTTCCTGATCATGTAAGTAATATCGAGAAGAATAATATAATGAGAGATAAACCCTGAGTTGAAATTTCATGACGTTGGGAAGGAGAGATGAGCCAAAAGAAGACCAGGTCCAACAAACCCCAGTACAGAAGCATCTGGAGGGGAAGGAGTCCAAGCTTCAGTTACCCTTGCCTGCTTGTTACTGCTAAGAATTCACTGGCCTTGCAGAAAGAGCCTCCCGCCCTGTGGACACCGTGCTCAGACATTCTGGAGCCAAGACAAAGTTGGCGCATGCCCTTTAATCCTCTTCCTTCAATCCATTTCCTTTTAGAAAACAAATCCCCTTTCCATTTGTAAAACCACAATATGCAAAATGTCAATTTGTTTGGTCAGTACGTGTGAATGGAAACAAAAATTGCATTTAGAAGTCATGTAAGAAAAAACCCAAGAAATTAAGATATTTTTGGGA
Source organism: Galago senegalensis (assembly GCA_963575145.1). NCBI lineage: Eukaryota > Metazoa > Chordata > Mammalia > Primates > Galagidae > Galago > Galago senegalensis. Next base: position 25,181 of record CAUYTI010001373.1, read on the forward strand.
ATTAGCTATTTAATCTATTAGTCAGGCAGATTGTATATCACGCTGTGAGCAGCAGTATTTGGTAGAAGTAAGGAGTTTATGCGAGAGAACTTTCTCAGTGAGCAGGTGCATTGCAGACAGTCCTGATGATAAATCATCCTGTCCAAATATCAGAACACATGAATTAGAACGGGACATGTTCACATACATATGATTTACTCTGATATTTTTGTGTGTTTGTCTTCCAGTACCTCAGGTGCAATGAGCTAAAATAATCATGGTTGTCTAGAACCGTTGGTCCATATCTAGTTTTCTTTTATTCATCCTTCCATCCATTTACCTATAACTTCATCCAGCTATCTAACCACCTGTATATCCATCCATGTATTCATCTATTCATAAGTCAATCCATCTATCTAAACATCCATCCATCTATCTATAACTTCATCCATCTATGTACCCACCTATCATCCATCCATCCTTCCATCTATTCATAAGTCGATCCAACTATCTAAACATCCATCCTTCTGTCCGTTCATCCATCCATCCATCCATCCATAACTTTATCCATCTATCTGACCATCCATCCATCTATACATCCATCCATCCATAAATTAATCCATCCATCTATCTAACCATCTATCCCTAACTTAATTCATGTATCTAACCATCTCTCCATCCATCCATCCATCCATTGATCCATCCATCCATCCATAACTTTATCCATCTGTCTAACCATCCAACGATCCATCCATAACTTTATCCATCTATCTAACTATCCATCCATCTATCCACACATCCATAACTTTATCCATCTATCTAACCAACCTCCCATCCATCCATCCATCCATCCATCCATCTATCCATAACTTTATCCATCTATCTAACCAACCTCCGTATCCATCCATCCATAATTTTATTCATCTATCTAATCATCCATCCATCCATCCATCCATCCATCCATCCATCCATCCATCCATCCACAAGTTTATCCATCTATCTAACCACCCACCCATCAATCCATCCACACATCCATCCATCCAATCAGCCAACCATTCCCCCACTTATTCATTAATTCACCATTAACAATAACATAATTATGTCCTGGGAGTGGTGACTCATGGCTGTAATTTTTGCACTCTGAGAAGTTGAGGCAAAAGGATCATTTGATGCCAGGCACTGGAGACCAGACTAAGCAAGAGTGAGACCCTGTCTGGACAAAAGTAGAAACAAATTAGCAGGTGCATTGGTGCAGCACTGTCATTCCAGCTATTCTGGAGGCTGAGGTGGGAGGATTGCTTGAACCTACATTGAAGTGGCAATGAGCTGTAATGAGGCAGATGTACTCTAGTCTGGGGCGACTCTGTGTCAAAATAAATTTAAAAAATAAGTAAACGAAGGACTCTTGAGACAACCTAAAAAAAGAACATTAGCAAAAATGCTGACCAACTTGGGTGCTTTTCCTCATAACCACCAGCCTACCTCTGCTACAGAGGAAGCCAATATCTCCAGTTTTTATTTTAAAATTCCTTTATTTCTTAAGAATGAACTGTTAGAATATTTCTTAATTCCACAGATAACAATTATTGGTAATTGCTTGATCTTCTTTGGGTTGAACATTTAAACAATGGTGTTATAGGGATACAGAGAGTCCTGAGGTCTCTTTTAAAACCAGATAATAAGATTTTTACCTCCATCAGTGAGGGTGTGGGTCGCTGCTGTCCATTCCCACCTGAGCTGTGTGTATGTAATTATCATTACCATGTCATCATAGTAAATAAATTAGCAGGAATTGAGTTACACTTTATTGGGTGCCAAAGTACAACAGCTGCTAGTTTGAGTTCTATCATTCTTCTTATTAAAGATTTGCATCTCCAGATGCTGTGTGAGAAAGCAGCTTTTCTTACAAGGTATAATGAATGATTCTTCTAATACCGTTAAGTCAGTGACTATTGAGTTGGCAGAATTCGCAGGAGGCTGAACCCAGAAGAAAGCCAATAAACCAGTAAAATAAAACCATTCTAACATGTTTTCCACTCCCCTGAAGTCTAAAAGGCTGGTGGTAATTCCAGACATCATCACATTAACACTGATCAAACAAGATCTTAAAGACAGTTAGCCATGATGGATGAGGACTCATTTAGTGAGTGAGGAGAAAATAGATGTACAGTGTAGCATCAAGCTGTTCTTCCTAATGTCACAGCCGTCTCCCCAAACATGTTTTTCTCGTACTTAAAAATATATATATTTATAGGGCTGGGCCTTTGGCTCAAAGGAGTAGGGCGCTGACCCCATATACTGGAGGTGGCAGGTTCAAACCTGGTCCTGGCCAAAAACTGCAAAAAAAAAAAAAAAATAATAATAATAATAAATAAAATAAATAAATAAATATATATATATTTCATTATATTTCATTGTGCCTTTGATACAAGATAAATTATCATCATATTAGCAGATTTTCTCTGAGAAAAGATTTTCTCGTTGACTTTCTTGAAAATAAAAGAAAAATGTTGCCAATGCTTACTCTTGTAACGTTGACTCCCAGGTACGTTAAATACTGTTCTGAAGGGAAACATGAACTAATTTACATCCTGTAGTTAATGTTGAAATATAAATAGTCAGTGATGCTTTACTTCATTCCCAATAAGTTCCTTTATTTTTCCTTTTCCTAGCTGTGATGATGAGTTCAGGGCAGAGTTTTTCAACATTTTTTTTTATCTCACTGCATGCATGAACCTGTGGTTAAACTTCAAGGGCACATTTAATTTATGTTGATCAAAAAAAAAAAAAAACCAACAACAGAGGGGACCACACTTATGGAGCATATTGCAAGGGTACAAGTCAAATCTATCAAGACTAGAACATAAATGTTTTAACACAATGATTAAATAAACGAGGTGAAAGTTATGTTGATTGGTTTGACATAAGCACTCCAAATTGTATAAAAAAATCAACACATTGTACCCCACAAATGCATAAATGTATTCGTGATCTATGTGTTTATGACTTAAGAAAAGGAAAAAAAGTAAAAAGAATTTTAAAAAGATATATTTACTGTGCTTTGAAGTTCTTCTGAAAATAATTTAACTAATTTTTTTTTTACTCAATCACAACTTTTTATATTAATGCAATCATGGGGTACAATGGGCTGGGTTTATATATAGTTTAAAATATCTTCATCAAACTGGTCAACATAGCCTTCACAGCATTTTCTTAGTTATTGTGTTAAGAGATTTATATTCTACACCTAGTAAATTTCACATGTACCCTTGTAAGATGCACCGTAGGTGTGGTCCCACCAATCACCCTCCCAACACCCCAAACCCCCCCCCCCCCACCCCACCCAACCCCCATGCCCCAAATTATTGGGGGTAAATTTGGTTATAGTTTTCATATCAAAAGCTATAAATTGGTTTCATAGTAGGGCTGAGTACATTGGATACTTTTTCTTCCATTTTGAGATACTTTGCTAAGAAGAATGTTTCCAGCTCCATCCATGTAAACATGAAGGAGGTAAACTGTCCATCTTTTTTAAGGCTGCATAATATTCCACGGTGTACAAATACCACAATTTGTTGATCCATTTATGGGTCGATGGGCACTTGGGCTTCTTCCATGACTTAGCAATTATGAATTGGGCTGCAAGGAACAAGCTGAAGAGGTTAACAAATGGAAAAACATACCATGCCCATGGCTGGGAAGAATCAACATTGTTAACTAATGATCTTTAATAATTTTTGCAGCACACCTAAAATCCTTTCACAGCACAGCAACTGAAAATCAGTACTCCGGGGAGATGGAATAGTACAAACCATAAACACATAATGTAATGTTTAAGAGACGCTTTGTGTTGGGAAAACAAAAGGACCAGGATGATGCCTTTGGGTATTTCAGACCAGAAAGCCTCTTTCCAAGCTTTCAAATTCAACATAAAAAGGCCAGGTGTAGTGGCACACACTTTTAATCCCAGCACTCTGGAAAGGTGAGGTGGGTGGATCCCTTGAGCTCAGGAGTTCAAGACCAGCTCGAGCAAGAGCAAGACCTCATCTCTACCAAAAATAGAATAACTAGCCAGGTGCAGTGGTGGGCATCTGTAGTCCCATCTACTCAGAAGGCTGAGGCAGGAGAATTGTTGAGCTCAAGAGTTTGAGGTTGCTGTGAGCTGTGATGTTGCCTCGATACTTCAGCCTGGGCAACAGACACACACAGAGACACACAAACTAAAATTAAAAATAAAAAATAAAAATTAACAACAGCAGCTGATAGGATCATAGCTGAGGGTATTTGGCAAAATTCAGAAAAGATTAATGACTCAGCCCAAAGAGACAAGGTTAGCCAGAAAGAGCCTAGAAAATTATGCCTTTACAAGTATGGAGTTGTTAGTTCCCAATGCCTAATGGGATCCTAACAGTTAACAGGACAAGGGATGGAATTTGCGCACACTGCTGGGCTCAGGTGATCCCCCTGCCTCTGCCTCCCACACTGGTGGAACTACAAGCACCTGCCAGCACCAGACCTGCCTAATCTTTTTATTTTTAGTAGAGATGGGAGGAGGACAAGGGAGGAGGATGGGGGTGGTGGTGCTCCTACTTAATGGGCATAAAGTAGGGTGTATGACACACCTCTTGGGGGGCGGGACACGATTATGAGAGGGACTCTATCTAACAAATGGAAACATTACAACCTATTTCCTTATACCTTCAAATTAACCTGAAGTAAAAAAAAATTAAATTGCCTAGAAAATATAAGTTCAATTTTCTTTTTTTTTTTTTTTTGCCCTCTCTCTCTCTCTCTCTCTCTCTTTCTTTCTTTCTTTCTTTCTTTCTTTCTTTCTTTCTTTCTTTCTTTCTTTCTTTCTTTCTAAATGGTAACTATGTACATTAATGCACTTCTGGGGTACAGTGTGGGGTTTTCACATGCAATCTGAAATACTTCCATCAAACTGGTCAACACAGCCTTCATGTCATTTTCTCAGTTATTGCCTTAAAACGTTCACATTCTACT
>CAUYTI010001374.1:0-65886 GCA_963575145.1 Galago senegalensis
GAGGAGAGGGAGGGGAGGGGAGGGGGAGGATGGGTGGAGGGAAGGTAATTGGTGGGAACACAACTATGGTGCATTTTACATGGGTACATGTTAAATTTACTAAGTGTAGAGTATAAATGTCTTAACACAATAACTAAGAAAATGTGGTGAAGGCTATGTTAACCAGTTTGATGAAAGTGTTTCAAATGGTATATAAAACCAGCACATTGTACCCCATAATTGCATTAATGTACACAGCTAAGATTTAATTTAAAAATTTTTTAAAGATCATTAATTAAATGATTTTCAAAAGAAAAAAATGAAAACACAGAGGAATTTGCCTTTGAGGCACCTTAGGCTACCAATGCCGGCTTTAGGGTTAGTAACCCACAAGCCCTTGTGCACATAAGATAGATCTCCGCTAATTTGCTGTGCCACCAGTGTGATCACTGACTTTAGATTTCCGTGTTAATTGGTTGTAGTCATTTCTCAACTACTTCAATGGCAAATGGCAAACCTCCATACTCTGTAGGCCTGTGGTTCCCAACACCTGGATATGGACCAGCACGAGTCTGTGGCCTGTTAGGAACCAGGCCACAGGGCAGGAGGTGAACAGTGGGCAAACCACCACCTTCCTCTGTGTTTGCAGTCACTCCCCATCACCGCCGTCACCACCTGAGCTCCACCTCCTGTCCTATCAGCAGTCACATTAGATTCTCATGGGAGTGTGAACCTACTGTGAACGATGCTCGGGAGGGACCCAGGGCGTGTGTTCCTTAGAATCTAACACCTAATCATCTGAGGGGGAGCTGAGGCTGTGATGCTGGTGCTAGGAAGTGCCTACACAGACAGTTATCATTAGCAAAGAGGCTTGACTATATAGAGACTCTAATACATAGTCATTCAATTGCTTGGAGATGCGTATCAAAACTAACCTACCCACAACCCTGCTCCATGGAACAATTATCTTCCATGAAACCCATCCCTGGTACCAAAAAGGTTGGGGACTGCTTCTCTAGGCTCAAGAAATATTTCTACCACAAAAATGGTAGAATCCAAACAAGAGGTACAGGGTTTAAATTGTGATGACTGATGATTAGAGAGTGGAAGCACGGAGTGGAAGGAGAAAGGCTAGAAAGTTGTCTCTCTTTATGCAAATGGGGAAAAGTGAAACCCAAAGGAACATAAAAAAACAGGGGCATCCTGAGCCTATTTTGTTCCTCAAATGAAACAAAAGCTCTTCAGCCAGCACCCAGATGAGGGGGCCCCTCTCCTCTGCTCCCCACTTGCGCTCCTGAGAATATACCTGAAACTGCAGAGGCAGTTCTTTGGGGATGCCTCATTGTATCTATACAATATTCCTTTGTTCTCGTTCATAGCTTACTCTATATTCACGAGGAACTTATATGTGTTGTACCGTCTCTAATAACGGGAATGTGTGGGAATGTGGTGAGGATTTCTAATCCCAGACAGTGATTGGGAAATATAAGGTGTCATAAACCCACCCAACCACTGATCAACCTTACGTCTTGCTCTACTGTGTGCACAAGAATATTGGTAACACACTTGAATAGACAATATACCATAGGCACTTTTAAAATGATGTGAACTAATTACTGGGTGTCACAACATTCAGCATTCTCATGTATTTTAGATTTAATGATAAATTATGATATTCATATAATGTGATTAAATAAGCGACTCATCTGATCCAATTACCAGGGAATTTAATTCTATGTTCATTATTCAAATTAATGATCTAACACTTGAATTGTGTGCTCCACATTCAAATAAATGATTTAATAATATGGTTGTCTGAACAGTAATAGCATTCGGTAAAGACAAGTAAAAACAAACCTTGTGGGAAGAACTTATTAGAGAGAAATCAAAAACAACTCAAACAGGCATTGAGAGTAATCTTTCTGAATAAGGCTTGATTGGCCTGTATGGAAAAGGCCAAAAAGATCTCTCTTATAACTCAAAAAATGTTCCCAGTCAGGTAATATTTTGCTTGTCTCCACATATTTTTGTGGTTTCCATTATCATTTTCTATTTATAGAAAGACACATGAGTGCTCGCTTCGGCAGCACATGTACTAAAATTGGAACGATACAGAGAAGATTAGCATGGCCCCTGCACAAGGATGACATGCAAATTTGTGAAGCGTTCCATATTAAAAAAAAAAAGAAAGAAAGAAAGAAAGAAAGACACATGAGCTGCCTTGATACAGAACTTGCAGGCTTTTTCTTCAGCACAGTAAGTAACTCACGGCTTAACAGCGGTGAGTGTGCAATGCAGCCTATGGGAGAATCAACCATTTCAAACTTGTGTTTCCTATACGCCTGGGGAAGCTGAGCTACATGGAGCAGAATATAGCACCTTTATACTCCTGTGATGAATTACGTGTCCCTGGTGCAGGGATGGTGCTAAAAACAAAGCAGCCTTTGAAAAACTCGCAGCAGTTTTGTTTTTCTTTTTAAATTGGCCTGGGGGCTTCTGAGGTCAGAACTTAATATTTAAGAGGAAAGGTGTGTGAGCAACCCTTTCTGAATTGTGAGAGAAGATCTCAAAACTCCTTTTTAACAATTTCCTAATTATCAAATTCCCTTCCATCAAGGGACATGACGTTGACAACTCTGAATTAAGGGGAATCTCAGTAACCGTAGATTTCTTTTATCATGGAATTAATACTTAGGAAAATAGCAAAGCTCAAAAAATATAGCTGCAGCTCAAAAATTACAGACTTGTATCTTATGGTGTCTATGTTACCATTTATTTAAGTTAGAAGCCCAATCCAATTACCTGAGAAAAGACAGCTTTGAAAAGTCTGGATGCCCGAAATCAAAGCACACCAGCCAGGGCTAATGCTTAGAATAGACAGATCTATCTACCTTGATAAGCTAGAAACACCATGCAGAAGACAGGAAACATTCATTTATTTTTCCATTTTCTGTTTTCCAGAATTTCCTTGCTCTGATTGTGATTTGAGATCAAACATGAAAATATCACTTTTTCAGGCAAATTAATTGTTCAGTCAAACTCCTGATACCTTGCAGATTTATCATCTTCCATCATCTGGTTTAAGTTGCCCTGCCCACTTCATCTCACATCACCTACTTCTTTGTTCATTCATTCATTCATTCATTCACTGCTTACCCCCCAAATTCCCAGTCTCTACTCCAGTCCTAGGCCAGGGCCTCAGACATTTGTCAGTTAATTAAATGATTTCTGGTACCCGCCCTTCCCCACCTACCATGCAGAATACTTAGGAAAGATTATCATTATTATCAGTTATTATCATCATTATCTCAGGAGAATTCCTAGGACACACGTAGCATTCTCTTGCCTGAGAGTTTAATTTTCCATGTTTCTCCTTGGATTTGTTCATCTTGCCTCCATTCGCAAGTGGAGCCCCCAGCTCACTGTTAAGTGGCTGAACTCAGAAATGCAAACGCCAGGAAACCCTGCAATTGCTCATCTCCAGCACCGAACCTTCTGGTTTACAGAAAAGAAAAAAGAGAGGAACCTAGTACTATGGCAAGAACTCAAGAGAAATACCTACAATGATGCCCCCCCCTACATGCTACTTAATTCTCCCTGATAGACCCCACCCTCCCCCATCACAACATTAATGACTAACAAACTCCATTCTCCCATTGTCCATTCCCCAAACCCAGGGATCATCACCAATCCTCTCCCACAACTTCGAATCCAGAATTTCTCGGCCTTGGCACTGTTGACATTTGAGGGGATTAGTAACCCCTGTTGGGGCTGATGGGGTTCTTCCGTCCACTGTAGAATGTTCAGCGGCATCCTGACCTCTACATGCTGGTAACACCGCCCCAGTTTTCATACTCAAACTGTCTCCAGACCCCATGTGAAAACCACTGAATCTAACAAATAAGCCCTGAAAGTTGAAATTCCAAAATTTATCCTCAATTTAAATATCTCCCACAAAATCTACCACCTGACTTGGATCTAAGCCCCAGGCTCACTCACTCAAACCACTGCAACAGCTTTTTACCGCATTGCCTCCTGTCCCTTCTCTGCTCTACAGCCAGCAGGATCGCTTTAAAACCTAAATCAGGTTACGCCATTTCTCTTCTTAAAACCTTCCAGCAGCTTCTTGCTACAAGAAAACTGCTCTTCCCATCACTGTCTAGCACCCACCCCTTCTTCACGATTCTCTAGTTTTGTCAGCTTTTACATTATTTTTCAAACATTCCGGGTTTTCCCCCCTCGGGATATCCACACTTGCTGTAATGACGCCTTTGTAGCGGTCCAGTGTTATTTTTTTCAGATACGTTTCTCAGGGAGTTCTTCCAGGAACACACCATGCAAATAACTCCCTTCTCCCTAAAATTCTTTCTACCATCACCTGTGTTACTTTTTGTTATAGTTGTCTCTGTCGTCTCTACTTGAAATAATATTATTTGTTCATGTTTTACCTTTCTCAACCACTCTGGTGTGAGCTCCATGGCAGGAGGCCCCTTGTCCCTCCAATGCGTTGCTCTCTTACCTGTGTTCTAGAATGGCCACTTGGAACACAGTAGTTATTAATAACTGTTTGTTAAGTGAATACATAGTTGCCAGAAATAATAATAAATGTCTTCCATTTGCAGGTGAACATATTTTTTACTAAAAACAATGCTGGGTTGTTACATTGCCAACTGTATTCAAAACAATCCATGGGTTTCTTACCCAAGTTAAAGCATAAGCCGTTCCAATTGCCTGTGAGACCCCACATGATCCAGACACTTACCCCCTTCTGGACCCCCCCCAGCACTCCCATATCACCCACTTCCCTCTAGCCATATGCTGGCTTCTTCCTCCTCCCAGACTTGCCACACACAAGCCCAGAGCCTTTGCAGGTCCTGCCTCCCAGCCATGGGCCTTGTGTCCCACAGGTCCTGGGCTCACTCTCCCCTCCTTCCAGGTTTCAGGTCAAGTGTCCTCTTATCAGAAGGGCTGTCTCTGACTACAGAAAATAGAAAGGAAGAAAAACAACCTCCTAGATAGCATCAGCTTAACTGCCCGGGCTCTCACAGCTAGGTCATGGAATTAGCCTTTCGAATATAAATAATTTTATAGAACACCAACATTAGACAAGGCCACCCTTTGATGTGAAGGATCAAGACAAAACCAAGATCGCTTTGTAATTGTGCCTGAGCAGAGAAAAATGAGAGCAGTGTCAAACATTCTTCTTGCTCATGCTAATATGTGTACCTGCTCTATCTTTATCAATTTTAGCTTCAGCCTCACTTTATTTCTTTCATTTTCCACATAAAATTATTAAGAACATCAAAGAGCCGGGCTTAGTGGTACACACCTACAGGCAATCCCAGCTACTTAGGAGAATAGCTTGAACCCAGGAGGTCTAGGTTGCAGTGAGCTATGATTGTTCCTGTGAATAGCCACTGCAACTCCAAAAAGCAAGACCCTATTTCTAAAAGAAAAATTTAGACAATGGATATAATTTTTTTTGAAAAATCTTAAAAAGAATATTAAGGTAATCACAGAATTGTTTTGACATACTCACAGTACCCAAACAAGAACAAAACTACACTTCTTTGAAACTTCCCCCAAAGGACATAACACAAGCTCAAATCTAGTAAAAGTTTTCCCAACAACCCGTCATTGAAATATCCCACCTGATCCCATGGCATGGTGTCACCCTCATTGCAACAAGTCATAAGCCCAACCTTGTTTAACTGCAGTTGTGTTTATGGAGGATTTACCTAAAGGATATCAACAATAGCAACCCCACCCCAAAGAGCACTCAGCATGATCTTAGGTAAGATGACTACATAGCCTCATTTGCCAGGAAAGTCTAAGTTTATACCTCTCGTTTTTGTGCCATTCAGTTAGTGCCATCTCTCATCCTCAAAAGTGTCCCAGTTTGGAAGATAAATTATATATTCACTATATCTTTAATCTATACTATTATCATCATCTGGAACATTAAGCATTTTAAAAAAAACACTCTCTCTTCCCCACCCCCACCCATCCTCATGCTATAATGTGACCACTTCAAGTACACACATAGGAACTTAGCAATTTTTTTGTAATATTCTCTTCCAATCATCTGGAATACTTCTTGGAATAGAGAAGATTCCCAGTAAATATCTGCCAAATGACTTATCTAGTAAACCATTAGAATATTATAATAGTACAGGAGATTTTTGAGTTGTAAGAAACGTCAAAAAATGATTCCGCTCCACAAACATCAGTCACAGTTCTATATAATAACATGCACAAACTGGAATTAAAATACAGTACCGTTTATGATTGCTGGGAGGAAAATGAAATATTGAGGTTTACACTTAAAATATCTGCACATGGTATGTTGAAAACTATAAATAGTTGATGGAAAAAATCAAAAATGACTTAAAACATAGAAGTTCATGGATGAGAAAACTCAACATAGCAGAGATGTCAACCCCTGAAAGTTGATCTATGGATTTATTACATTTTCAATCAAAATTTCAGAAAGGCTGTTATAGACATAGACAAGCTTATTATAAAATTTATCTGGAAAGGCACACACTCTAGAATAACAAAAATAACATCAATAACAAGGATAAAGTGGAAAGAAACACTCTACTTGATATTAAAGTCTACTGTAAAGCTGTAATATGATAATTAAAATAGTAAGGTATTGATGGAGGGCTAAACACGTAGTTCCAGGGAACATCATAGAGAACCCACAAATAATCCTGACAAATAGCCCCAACTGATTTAAACCTCATATCTTATTCAAAAATCAACGAAAGACAAACAAACAAAAAACCCACCATGGATGTCATTGCGAAATGTAAAGGTATAAAACTTTTACATAAAAATAAGAGAGCACCAGAGCGGTGGGGAAAGGAAGAGCAGAGAGAGGGAAGGAGGGAGGGGCCTGGGGTCTTGGTGTGTGCCACACCTTTTGGGGGCAAGACATGATTGTAAGAGGGACTTTACCTAAAAAATGCAATCAGTGTAACCTGGTGTCTTGTATCCTCAACAAATCCCCAACAATTAAAAAAAAAGTTGGTTCTTTGAAAATATTAATAAAATTGATATACTCTTGGCCAGATTAGCTAGAAGCAGAAAGGAAATAGCACTAATAACTATAATCAGAAACAAAAAGGGAGATATAGTAAAGATGCCACTGAGATACAAAAGATCATTGCTGATTACTGCAAAAAATATGCCCAGAAATTTGAAAAAAAAAAATAAGAGAACATCTATGGGATCCAGGGTCCACAAAAGGTTCCTTGACTTGACACTAGGAAAGAAAAAATTAATAAATTAGACCTTATTATAATTTGAATGAAAAGCTTTTGTTCAATGCAAAACCCTATCAAGAGGATGAAAAGGCAAGCTACAGAGTGAGAGAAAGTCTGTGTAAACCACACATCTGACAGTGCATTAATATCTAGAACAGAACATATAAAGATTTTTCAAAACACCAGTTAAAAATAAATCTAATTGGAAAATGAGCAAAAGACATGAAGAAACACTTCACTGGAGAGGAGGTAAGATGGCAAATAAGCCCACAAACACATCTTTGATTTCATTTAGACATTAGGAAAATGCAAATGAAAAGCACAATAAGATATCACTGGGAGGCTTTCAGAAAGACTGAAACAAATCTTAGTGACCATATCAAGTGCTTGCAAAGAAACTGGACCTCTGATATGTACTATATTGTTGTTGGGAGTGTAAACTACTAGAGCCCCTCTAGAAAATGATTTGGCAGTTTCTTATCGAAACAAAAGACGTAATTATTCTAAGACCCAGAAATTGTGTTCTTCAGTATCAGGGAAGAAATAAAACTTAGGTGTCCCCCCAAAATCTATATACAATGTTCATAGCAGCTTTATTGGAAACAATGCAGATTTTCTTAATGGGGGAAAGGTTAAGTAAACTGTGGGACATCGTGTCTGAAATACTACTTAGCAATAAAAACTATCAGCTATTGATTCATCACAAACGTGGACGCATGTCCACATCGGGGGAAACGCTTCCAGGAAGACACAAACTGACCAAGGAACAGAGCTTTGTGAACCACCAAGTCTATATTCCAGCATCCACTAACCTCAAGTTTAAGGTAAGGCACAGTCTTAGCAGAGAAGGGCACACAGTTTACTCTGGATATTATCCACATAAAACATTTCTGGCCCATTTGACCTAACTAGAATGAGCCAAAAATTATACAAGCCTTTTAAAAACCAGGAATGTGAGAGATTTTTATTTTATTTTATTTATTGTTGATATTTGTTGTACTTGTTCGTTTTGTTGCAAATCCTGATTCTCAGCAGCACACGTGACCAGATGGGGTTAAACATACATTCAGGAAATCATAAAGGCTCTGGAAACGTCAAGTGAATTTTTTCCTTTTAATTACTAAGCTTAACAAAAAATATCTCACACCACCAGAGATTCTCATGAAGGCTTTTAGTCTGAATACGGCCAATGTTCTACGAGGAGAGGAAATAAAAGTACTGTTGGGAATTTTTCTCTCACTCTGTGGTTAAAAGCCGAGCCAGTGATCTAGAGTCAATAGCAAAATCACAATTTACAATAGAAAAAGGTATGAATCTTTTATACAACTAGTGGTGAGATATATATATATATATATATATATATATATATATATCTCGATATATATATATGATGATATATATATATATATCGATATATATATATATATATAGATGAAGAACTGTTCTCAGCTATTTGTTCATTCCTGGTATGGGAAAAATAAATATTGCTTCCTTAAGCCAGAGAGATCACTATTAAAACCCTCCAGTACCTTGATGATCTGTCAAAGTTACTTAAAGCAAAAAAACTGAACTGGAAAAAAAATGTTATTGGAATGTTCACTGACATTACTCTGTAAATTCTGAGTTGTGTGTTCAATATTTTTGGTAAAATTCAGTGAGGCAAAGTTGATGTACAGGGGAATTCTCTTCATTTTCATCCACAAACATTGGTTTCCAAACCTTATTTGCCTTCCTTGATACAAATCTGACCACTGTTTAGAGTTCTATCTATAGATGCAGACTATACCCAGAGTGAGAATATGTCATTCCATGTAAGGATCGTTCAGGGAAAATCTGTTTGAGCACATCTTCAAGGTCAAAGCTGGAGTTTCTGCATTGTTAAAGAAACACAAAAAAGTTTAACCGCTCCAAAATATAAGAAAGAATTCTCAGAGCTTTGGCAGATATTCCAAGAGTATTTGAAATTTTAGTTTATTTAAAAAGGTAGGAAAGATCATTATCTTTACATACTGGGATTAATCATGTTTATTGTGAAGTTATGATCTCATTCAAGGATGTAAAAAATCAAAAAGATCTGGGTTCGAGTCTAGGCTATGGTATTTGCTAGAAGTGTAACCCTGGGCAAGGTACTTACTCTCTCTAAACTGTAGTTACTACATCTTGCTAAGCCTCCTCTCTAACATAAAATAATAGTCATAACTATTTCATTGAGTTTTTTAAAGAATTATATTAGAAAATTTGCAGAAGCTAAACTTCCATATCTTTTAAAGTTAGTGCAAAATACTTAGCATGATGGCCACATGGTAAGCCTTTAATAAGGTATTATTTTATCACTATTAGCCAAAACCCACTATAATGATGATAATAGGCTAATATAGCTGTCCATTTTTCTCCGAAAAATCTTTTTAAAGAAAAACATATTTAATTTTCTACATATTGAACCCTGGCAATATTTTCCTGTTTTGATGCTGAACTTTTCTATTTTCTATCTGATTAAGGAGCCATATTCTTCACAAATTTTTTATCTTTTCCTCCTCTGTCCAAGAAGTTTTGAAATCAAATTTGATTTGATCATCATAAATAATTTTTTAGAAAATCACTGTAGAGGCACTTTGAACCCTGACAATAAGGGTTATGTAAATTATTATTCTATTTCCAGAGATATTATTTATGGAAGAAGTTTAACACTGAAAGTGACAGTCTCTGTTCAAACCTCAATACTTCTCTGGGTTAAAAGCCATGGTAAGAAAGCAAAGCCAACACTCAAATTTATATCACTTAGTAAAGTCAGGACATATATTGTTTGATGTGGAATTTGTTTTTACCATTAACCTTAATGTTTAAGGCATATTAGTTATGTATTTTTAAATTTTATGTAAGAGGAAGACATAAAATTTTATTTTATATAAAATAATACAGATTTTAAAAGGCTGAGGAAACATATCTGAGCCTAAGAATGTGGTAATAATCTAACAAAATGTATCCCTGTTTATTCTGAACAACCGCCTTCTTGTAATGATGCCATACACAGTTGTTTGACTGTGAGTTTCAAAACGGAAAGCCCTAGTAACACAGCGAATATTTATATCAGAGATTGCGTCTCCCAAGCTCCTTATCCTTATGATTCTTATGATTAGATTTGCCCTTTGTCAAATATAGTATCTAGCCCCCAACCATATCCATATCTGGAAAATATTAAACAGATACAGTATTAAAAATTAAAATTCCTTAATATACACACTCACACATATGTGTGTGTATACTTCATTCTTTGAGGATTTTTTCTAGATATATACTTTTTTATGCCAAGGGCCATCTCTATAAAACATAGAGCTGTAGTAGTTCTCAAATCATATGTTCAAAATCAAAATTGTTTAGTAACACAAATTTCTATTCACCCAAAGGACAATTCCACTGGGTCTATTTGCCTGGCAATGATGTAGATAGAATTTACAAGTCTGAGTACAGTGTAAGATCTAAAGATGTGTAGCTCACTCCTGTATTGTAAACAAGTCTTGCTACACCGTATTTTCCATGATTACTTGAAACATTGATATGCATAATCCATGCCACAGAAAGCTGTGGGATTCTACTTGTTATATTCTACATGTATTTCTATAATACAGTGAGTGTCTGTGTTTTGCTAATGATGAACCTTTTAATAGAGTAATTGCTACAGATCAAGTATACCAATATTAGCATCATATTTGGTAATATATACCAATATTAGCATCATATAGGACATATTTGTAAACCACACATCTCCACTTTTACTGAGGACACACATCTGCTAGCATGGCAAAACCTGGGGTAATGAAATGAAAAATTTTATTTATAGGTGAGAACCCAGAAAAATCTATTATAAGCACATAGACCACCTTGGATAACTATTCAAGGACATTATTTTGTTTTAAAAAATTTCCCAAGGCCAAACTATAAATATATTAAAGAAGAGAGCTTTCAGATAATAATTCAAGCACAAAACTTTCAGATGCTAGCTGTCAACCGAACAAAGACTACATGCATATTTTGAGTTATTTTATATGCATTTAGGAATAACCCCCAATATGTATAATCCTTAAAAATACTTAACTCAAATATTACTCACAAGGTCATCTTTTGATAAATGGCAACACACAAGATTACAGTTCTCTTTGAATTTTAGTTTGCAAAGAAAAATCTCACATTCAGAGAAGAGATTAGATCCCTGCATAGCTCATACAGGGACATAATTAAATGCCCGAAGCCCCGGATAAATTATTCCCCTAGGTCAGTATTGGTTTTCATATTGACTACCAGGGGTTATATTATTGAAAATAGTAGTTACTATCTCATAGATTGGCTGAACCCAAATTTGTCTTTAAGTCTGTTCCTCTAAGAAATAAGAAATTCTTAAAAGAATTTTAAGAAATCAACTCATCATACACACACACACACACGCACACACACACTCTGTCTCTCTGACCCTCAGGTATTTAAGTATAAGCAACCACTACGGTGAATCACTATCCCTAATTACAGTCCAATTTTATATATTTCTGTCCAGTGGTATTCATTTGTAGTTCTAGTCTTTCAGGATTCCACTTTTTGCTACATGGTTATAATAATAGACTATAATTGATTCATCAAATAATTAAAGCAATTATTAGGTTACTTTGCCAAACAACCACAACTTCTAATATTCAACCTACTAGGTAATATCTACCTTTAAGGTAGATATTATTATTATCCCCATTTTATAACTAAGAAAATAGAGAGACTCAGAGAATTGATTTGAAGCCCAGATCTTCTGACTAAAAAATAGTGCATATATATCATTCTTTCCAAAGAGAATTTTAGGATCTTATTTTAGAATATTACTAGGTATATTGTTCAAATAAATCAAGGAAATTCTGGGTTAAATAAAGATTAACAGATTTCTTTACCATGGGAATTTCCCAGATCTAATGTGTTCCATAAACCACCAAGAAGAAGATTGTGTTTAGACTATTTCCAACGTTTATTAATATGTGGCTGCCCTCCCCCCACCCCGAGATGGTCACATATGACTAGCATTTTGCTGCATATGTTTTCGGGGAAAAGTGCATTAAAACTTCTAGTTCTTTTCCATGCATTAATTTATTATACTCAAAGAGCCTGTACATTTTATAAACTTGTACCCTTGTATGCAGCAAACTTTTCCATTATTTCTTATTTTCTTCAGTTATTCTTATTTGTTATCTTTGTCATATCCTCCTATT
Source organism: Galago senegalensis (assembly GCA_963575145.1). Lineage (NCBI taxonomy): Eukaryota > Metazoa > Chordata > Mammalia > Primates > Galagidae > Galago > Galago senegalensis. The sequence goes on from CAUYTI010001374.1 coordinate 12,491, forward strand.
CTCTAAATCTTTGGAAATTCTTATTCCACATCTATTTTTCTCTCTCATCTCAACCATCACGTTACCTTTTTTTGACATCTTCTACAGGTTTCTGTGTCATCTGTGTTGCTGACTCACTTTCGGGAGAGGATCTAACTTTCTGTTTACTAGCCGAATATTTTTTTTTTATTGTTTTACCATGATAAAATATACATGGCATTTCCCATTTTAACCAATTACACTTGTAAGTACAAACACACTCCTGTGGCATTAAACACACTCCCAGGGTTGTGCAACGTGAACCACCGTCCATCTATAGAACTTTTTCATCTTCTACAACTGAAACTCTGTATTCATCAAGGGCCACCTCCTCACTCCTCCATCCTCCACGCCCATGACAAGCACCATTCTGCTTTCTGATTCTGTGAATTTGCACACTCTAGGTTCCTCATGCAAGTGCAGCATTTGTTGTTTGGTGAATGGCTCTTCATTTCACATGATATCTTGATGGTTCATCTATGCTGTGGCACGTGTTAGAATTCCCTTCCTTTTTAAGACTGAATAATATTCCACTGCTTGTATTATCACATTTTTTTTCACATCCATCTATGAATGGACATTTGAGTCATTTTACCTTTTGGCTTTGGTTAATTATGCCACTGTGAACAGGGGTGTACAAATGTCTCTTTTGAGCTGCTGCTGTCAGTTCTTTTGGTTACACACAGAAGTGGAGTTGCTGCATCATATTGTAATTCTATGTGTCGTTTTTGGAGGCACTGCCATGCTGTTTTTCCAGAGCAGCAACGACATTTCACATTCCCACCCCAGTGCACAAGCATTCCAATTTCTCCGTACCTTTTTGAACACTTGCTATTTTCTGCTTTTTACCTCCTAATCCTTTCACATTAGGTGTAAAGTACCTTTTAAGAAGTGATTGAAATACCAATTGTAGAACTACAGGGGCACACCCTGGTTCACCACATGACTGTAGGCACCTGGAATCGTGGGTGATACAAACTGTATGTGTAGTGAACACTCCTCATTCACTGCAGTGAGGCAAGGGAGTAAAGCAGAGCTAGACTCTGCCCGCATTAGCCAGGCAGTCCGTGTCAAGTACAAAAGCCGCTAATTGCTGCCCCTGCTGCAGCAGATGTCTGTTATCTACATGCCCTTTGGAGGATATGTGCTAGACCTGTGTAGTAACCTTGTAACATCCCTGACCCTCTGTTGTCTTTGAGGACAAGTGGCCGACCGGACCCTTCCCTGAATCACAATACTTTCATGTGCACCCAAGCCCTAAAATGTATAAAAGGAAGGCCAGAGATTGAGTTGGTGGGCTTGGTTTTTGAGGCGCTGGTCTGCTGAGTCTCCTGGCTAGTGAAGAAAGCCACTTCTTCCAACTGGTGCCTGGGGTCTTCGTCTCCATCAGCTCTTGCTACAATAAGAAGAGATAAGATTGGATCCAAGGAGAAAGCCTGGAATGGAAGGATACGTTTGTGTTTGGGCCTGTGGGTAAAGTGGTAGCCATTGGGAATTTAGAAAAAGTAAATAAAGTAAAAACAGGCATTTAGAAAATTTTAAATTCACTTAGGAAGTGGCAAGACAAATCATAATTTCATGAGAGAAGAAAGTAGATTAAATCAACCAGAGAAGGTTTCTAAAATAAAAAGTAGAATCTGATAAAAGAGAGGGAGAATTAAAAGGTAGGACTCTTGGGCAGGACACGGTGGCTCTCGTCTACAATCCTAGCACTCTGGGAGGCCAAGGGTGGATTGCTTGAACTTACACCTTCGAGACCAGCCTGAGCAAAAGCGAGATCCCCCTACCCCACCTCCCCAAGTTGGAGGTTGCTATGAGATATGACACCAGGACACTCTATCCAGGGGGACAGCTTCAGAATCTGTCTCAAAAAAATAAAAAAAAGTAGGACTCTAAGTTCAGCATCTGGGGTAATTGTCAAGCAAAGTTGCCAGTAACAAATTCTAAACTGTGAGCTTAAAAATAACGTGTTTGTACTTTCTATTCTCCTCCTCTTATTCTTAGCAAATTAACTCAATTCTCCCTTGCCTACTCATTTAACTTCTGCTGATGCCCTTTCCCAAGGTTATGTTTTGGACCAGAAATACCTTTTTTGTTTCCATAAATCACCAGCCTCTTTTGACTCTATCACTGATCCATTTTAGAAAACCTTAGTTCCTCAACAAAACTTTCCCCAGACTGATTTGTCAAGAGTTTTTCCCACACTTTCTTCTAGGATTTTTACCATGTTGTGACTTAAATTTAAAACTTTGATCCAGCAAGAGTCAATTTTTGTAAGTGGTGAGACATGGGGGTCAGTTTCAGTCTTCTGCATGTGGCTAACCAGTCCTCTCAACACCACTTATTAAATTGGGATTCTTTCCCCCAGTGTATGCTTTTGTTTAGTTTACTGAAGATCAGTTGGCAATATATAGCTTGTTTCACCTCCAGGTTTTCTATTATATTCCATAGGTCTATATCTCCATTTTTGTGCCAGCACCATGCTATTTTGATCACTGTTGACACATAGTAAAATCTGAAGTCTGGTAATGTGATGTCTCTGGATTTGTTTTTATTTCTTAGACCAAGTTCTTCAAAGTATGACCTTGGTGCTTTGATGGGGATTGCATTAAATCTGTAGATTCCCTTAGGTAGTATGAACATTATAACAATGTTGATTCTTCCCAGCCATGAGCATGGTATGTTCTTCCATTTGTTAACGTCTTCTGCTATTTCTTTTCTCAGGGTTTTAACAGTTCTTTCTGTAGAGATCCTGCACATCCTTTGTTATGTATATTCCCAGGTATTTCATTTTCTTTGAAGCTATTGTGATAAATAGTGTGTCCTGAATTTAATTTTCAGCTTGGCTATTATTGGTGTATATGAAAGCTACTGATTTGTGGACAGCGATTTTGTATTCTAAGACTAGACTATACTTCTTGATCACTTCCAGGAGCACTGTGGTTGAGAACCTGGGGCTTCCTAAGGGTAAGACCATATCAACAGCAAAGAGTGAACGTTTGACCTCCTCTGTCCTCGTTTGAATATCCTTTAAATATCCTTCTCTTGTCTGACTGCATTGGCTAGAACTTCCAACACTACGTTGAATAGCAATGGCAATAGTGGACAGCCTTGTCTGGCTCCAGTTCTAAGTGGAAATGCTTCAGTTGTATTCCATCCAGTCTGATACTGGCTGTGGGTTTGCTGCAGATGGCCTCTATCAATTTAAGAGATGTCTATGCCTATTCTCTTAAGTGTTCTTGTCAGAAAGGGATGCTAGATTTTGTTGAATGCTTTTTCTGTATCTAATCAGAAGCTCATATGATCTCTGTTTTTGTTTCTATGTATATGGTAAATTACATTTATGGATTTATGTATGTTGAACCAAGTTTGTGTCCCTAGAATGAAGCCCATCTGATCATTTCATATATATATATATGATCATTTCATATCTGATCATTTCATATATATATATGATCATTTCATATCTGATCATTTCATATATATATATATTATATATATATAATATATATATATTTTTTTTAATATGTAGCTGTATTCTGTTTGCCAGGACCTCCTTGGCAATTGCAGCAACACCAAAAATAAATAAATGGGACATGATCAAGCTAAAAATCTTCTACACAGCTAAAGGTATAACAACTAAAGCAAACAGACAACCTTCAGAATGAGAGAAGATATTTTCATGCTACAAATCATACATAAGGTTAACACCTAACATCTACAGAGAGCTGAAACTAATCAATAAGAAAACAGGAAAAAAAACCATTTAGAAGTGGGCAAGAGACTTGAAAAGAACATTCTCTGAAGAAGACAGACTCATGGCCAATAAACACATGAGAAAATGCTCATCACTCCTAATCATCAGAGAAATTCAAATCAAAATCACCCTGAGATATCACCTAACCCCAGTGACAACAGTCCACATCACAAAATTCAAAAGCTGAAGATGCTGTTATGGATGTGGAGAGAAGGGAATACTCTTACACTGCTTTGGGATTACAAATTAATACAGCCTCTATGGAAAGAAGCACGAATAATCCTCAAAAAACTAAGGCTGTGGGATCAACCACAAGGCCATTACTAGGTAACTACCCAGAAGAAATAAAATCATTTTGCCATAGGACATTTGTACTAAATCTTCATTGCTGCTTAGTTCACAATTGCCAAGATGTGGAATCAACTCTAGGGCCCATCAACACATGAATGGATTAATTAACTGTGGTCCTGTAAACTGAGACTTTACATCTTTTCTATTTACCTGGGTGGAGTTGAAGCGAATCCTTCTTTACCATTCTCACAAGAATGGTAAAACAAGTATCCAATGTACTCAATACTAACACGAAACTAATAGATAAACAACTATACACTCACAGCGGAGAAAAAAACTTCCAAATGCAGGAGGAGATATAGAATGTGAGGGTACACAGCACAGCCCGGGGTGAAGGGCTCAACTACAACTTGAACTTTACCTAAGAAACACAATGTCACCTAATCATTTGTATCCTCATCTTAATCTGAAATAAGAAAAAGGAAAAGAAAACCTCCTCCAGGAAACTTATCACGTTTCTTTTCCCACCCATTGCAGGTTTCACCCATTGAAACCCCAGGCTTTTAATGAAAACAGCTTCTCTGGGCAAGCCATGCCCATAAATGCAACTAGATGATTTGTTTGTTACCTGTTCCCTTAATCTGGTGTCCTATCTGTGTCTCTGTGCATAAATATTACCTATGAAAATGTGAACTTCTACAGAAAAATAATTTTTTTGCCCTAGCTCTAAGACAAAATTATATTTAACAAGCTATATCCCTTAATTACACATTTTAGAACATAACTTTTAAACTCCTTGAATTATCTGAAAGTCTTCCATGGGAGGAACAATGTTTTAATTCTGTGGATCTCTCCAGGCACATATAAATTAAGGAATTCAGAACATACTTCAAGGACAACTATCTGAGTTTAAAATCCAATATTTTGGCCAAAATAATATCAAAATCTGACTACTATGGGTGATTCTCTTGAGTGTCCACAATAATGGTAGATACAGGCAATATAAATCTCAGAAAATTTGCAAATCTCACTTTAGGAAAAAAAATTAGACTTTCCTATCTCCTCAGATCAGAATTACTTACAAGGAACAAAACTTGCACACTTGATTTTTTTTTTTCTCATTTCATACCACTGAGCTCTTCCCCCCAACTAACTACCAGTTAGCATGTCCTGTGATCCAGGCACTCTGCTAAGTACTTTATGCAGATGAGCATATTTTATTGCTGTTGCAATGTCTGGGAGTGCCTTTTATTATCCTCAGTTTACAGATAAGACCACTGAGGCTTAGTGAGGAAAAGTGACTTACTTGAAATAAATTGCCATGAAGTGGCAGAGCCATTTACTTAAGTTCCAAAAATAAAACCAAAATGGAAAGTGGAATGAGGCAGTGTCTTCTGCTAATCAAGTATTTGGTTCCCCACACAGTGAGTACCGCTGCTGGACCTCTGATGGTTTTCCCCACACCAGTTAGCAATGGGCCAATAGACAAGGAGGAGAGGAGTGAAACACAAGAGTGCAGAAGTTTAAAGGGAAGTCAGTCCTTCTGAGGTCCCACGCTGTGACCTGAAGATCTCGCTCAGACCTTCTTTGCTTGGCTGGTTCTGAGTCTGGAGCAATGAAAGAGCAGTCCACACAGAGCACAGTCCCTTCACATTTTCAGAACACAGATGTACAATATGCATTTCATCCCAAAATGTTTTATTTAATCCTCAAACAGCCTTTAGGATTTGCTGCGCCTGGTGTGTATTGCTGTCACGTTGTGTGATGGTGGTAGACACTGAAAGTTGATAGCTGGCTGAATCCCAATTAGAGATGAGAACATTGGTTTGCCCCATACCTCATAGCTAGCAAGTGGCCACAACATCTAACCCCATGACATACTTCATAGTACTTCGTGCTAGATGCAGAGGTAGTCTTCACATCTACTGACAGCAACTTGCCTACTTCATAAGACAATATATTTCCATTAAATTGGTAGGTCTCTTTGTCTTTATCAAGCCCCAGGGCCCCCATGAGCTATGTAGCTATATAAACTGAGGTGCTGCAGGATTATCTTTCTAAATAATTACATAGTTACTCCGAAGGAAAGCCACATTGCATATAAATCATTGTGAATAATGTCCTTAAAGTCATCTTGCTATTGAACTAGGAATATGATCTTGGACAAATGTTGTAACCTATCTAATCATCTATTCTGTCATCCTGAAAACTGAAATAATAATATTTCTTTCCTTAGCATTGGTAATAGCCAATGTTATACAGTGCTACCTATGCATATTGCTACAAGCCTCTGAGGCTGATAAATTATTATTTTCTTATTAGATAAGGGCATAGAGCAGAGACAGATTAAATAACTTGCCTTACACCCCCCAACGCTAACTAGGGAATTCAGACCCAACTCCAGAAGGCCTGCCTCAAAAGCCTGTATTACTATGATGTAATATAAACTACCTGGGCAGAGAAACTGAAATATATGAATCCTCAACCCAGAGCTCCTTCTATTATACCAAGCTTATCCTTCCCCATTTCTAAAAATGTTCCCCCAAATGGCATTCTATAATATTCTGCAGAGTGGGATGGCCAGATTTCTCAGTCCCCAGTTCACTACAATTCATTGAAGAAAATCACCTCCTCTGAAAGGCAGTAAAATAATGACAGAAAAAGATTTTATTCATCCTTCCTCTGTCAAGGCATCCAGCTCTCAGGATGCTCTGAGCTGATGAATTCTTCAGAGGGTAAATGTTATAAAAATGTATTAGAAAGCAAACTGTATATTAGGGCAAAGATTCAAGTACTGAACTAGCCACAATCTAAAAGATAAAGAGAAATTGCAGAAAAAGAGTTTAAAATATTTTTAAATAGTCGCTTCAATAGACTTGTGTTTGGTTTCTAACCATAATTTTTTAAATATTCTGAAGTCATCCACGTTCCCTCTCTGCCTCCTCTCCAAATCAAATTTGGTGATTGCCTTTGTCTTTAAGTTGAGACCCTCTATCAATGTACAAAATAGTTAACCTTAAATTACGTCTTGTCAATATCTAATCCTGTATTACTTGCCAATGATGCATTTCTAGTTCGAAAGATAATAGAAACACAACTATGGATGTGGTTCACTGGAAAACTGGCAAAAAGAATCTCCCAAGTGGAAATACCACGGGCATTATTATACAGCTCAGTGGCTTCTGTAATAAATGGCTGATCAAGCTTGCCTTTGTCTTTTAAGATTAATTTTGTTTTGTAAGCGAGAAGTTTAATGAAGAGATAGAATTACCCTACACTGCTGGAAGAACTACAGTATAAGTTGAAGGCCAGCTTATTAAAAGAAAAATATATTCAAGTAGAGTAACATTTTCTTTTCGGTCAATGAAATTGACAAAGATTGAAGACCAGTAAGAGCACACAGTGATACTCTTGTTAGTTTTGATGTCTGGGCAGAATACACACAAACAGCTTCAAATTTGATTTTACAATCTTATAGATATTCTTAGAAACAAAATGACTAATTAAGAACTGATTTGTATCTTGTTTTCCTTCAGGTACAAAGAGTAGGCATTTTTTTCTTCAACATTATTGGCCCACCCTAATTTCTACCGTAACTGAAATCTTAATTCTCTTCTTTTGATAGCATAATTGCTTCCATGGCAACAACAAAAGATGTGAGAATATTCTCTGCTGCAGGTGAAAATGATCATAACATATTGATAAATCATCTTAAGATTTCATTTCTATGTAAATGACCTTATAACAGGAAAGAGAGAGAAGAGAAACAGAAGCAAAGTGGCATTTGAAAGGCAGAGTGCTTAGAATAAAATATTTTTCACTAGTTCCAGTAACATTTAAAGAAGAGTCAAACTGCAGCAGAATTTTAGATAACCTTGCCTCTTGATTAGTCACTATTAAAAAAGGACACTTCTTTAAAATTTATGAAAGAACAAAGGGAAAGGGTTCTCTGTTCTAGGAGTACAATCAATTGATTTGGTTTTTATGTTCTTTTGTGAATTAATTGGGACATAGTAATGAGATATATGGAGACTAAAAATAAGAAGTGATTTCAGAGTTTGTCTGCAATACTACAAGTATTGTGTGAATTTTTAGATAGTGCTTTCTAGACAATGTTCACAAACTTACAGAATAAAGTAAGAGACTCTGAAATCATCTGTTTTCTGAAAGCCCAACAGCTATTGGAACCAGAAGGCAATATAGACCTAGAGGACATGAACAAAAGATTTGTAAACCTCCTCCATGTGGGACTTGAAGAAAGTTTGGAGGACAACACTGACAAGCTGAGGGAAAGGAACTCCACAAGGTCACTCCCAGAGAAGGCTGCCTTCAGAGATTAAATCTCTGGAGCTGTCCATGAGTCTACGATGTCCCCAATGAAATTCAGGATCTCTGGTGTCTCTAAAGAACTGAAGAAGAGATAAGCAGGTGGACTGAATTTTCTACACTCCACCCAACTCCCACGATTAGGAGAACCCACCCCTACCTCCAAGATGATTCGCTTCTACAAGAAGCTACAAGTTTCTTCTTTGTATCTTGGACTGACAACCTACATTGCTGAACACACACACCTGTCTTCCACCACCATGAGTATCTCTCAAGAAAAAGAAAGAAAACACAAATGACCATTATCAGGGATAAAAAAGATCACTGTAGATTCTACAGATCTTAAAAAGATCACAAATAAAAACTGTACAATATGCCTTAAAAGGGATGTATTTTTAAAAGAGCAATGCCAACAAATTTGATAACATGTAAAACTGACCAATTCCCTGAATAATACAAATTAGCAAAACTGACAGAAAAAAATAGATGATTGCAATATTAATTATATGAATATCTTAATATACTTATATTAATTATCAGCTGTCAAATTGAATTCATAATGTAAAAGTTTCCTAAAATGAAGTCTAAGCTCAGATAAGTCCGTTGATGAATTCTATCAAACATTTAAATAAGAAATAATATACACAATTCTTTCAGAAAATTGGGGAGAGGGAATACTTTGTAATACTTTTTATGAGGACAATATAACCCTTATCTCAAAATCTGGCAATGACATTACATAAAAAGAAAATGACTAACCAATATCATTTGTTAACTTAGACCAATTACATAATAAAGGCAATCCATCATAAACAATTGAGAATTTATCTCCGGAGCATGAGGTGGGCTTAACATTTGAAAACCAATCCATATAATTTAAAATAATAAAGGGTAAAATTAAAATCATATAATTATTGCAGGAAATGTATAAAAATTATTTCACAAAATTCTGCCCTCATTTATAATTTACAAGAAAAAGTTTTGAACAATTTTCTGAAGCTGATAAAAGTTTGCTACAAAAAGAAAACAAGAGACTTTTTTCCTTTGGGTAAATACCTAGTACTGTGATTCCTGGATCAAATAATAGGTCCATTTTTAGTTCTTTGAGATTTCCCCAAAGAAAATTCTATGTACTTTACATAGACTTTATAGTAGTTTGCAGTCCTACCAACAGTGTCTAAGTGCTCCTTTCTCTCTGCATCCATGCCAGCGTCTGTTGTTCAGGGACTGCTTGATGTGCATTATTTTCACTGAAGTCAAGTGATACCTCACTGTGTTTTTGATTTGCATTTCCATGATGATTAGAGATGTAGAGAATTTTCTCACGTATTTGTTGGCTATTGGGCTACCTTCATTTGATAAGTTTCAGAGCATGTCATTTGCCCACTTTTAATGGGGTTATTTGATTTGTTCTTGCTTATTTGTTTGAGTTATTTGTAAATTCTGGTTGTCAGCCCTTTATTGGATGTATAGCATGGAAATAATTTCTCCCATTATGTAGTCTGTCTATTTAATCCATTGATTGTGTCCGTGGCTGTGAAGGAAAACTTCTTAATTTGATCAAGTCATATTTGTTTATCTTTGTTGTTGCTGTGATTGCTTTGAGGTGTTCTTCAAGAATTCTTTCCTTAAGCTGGTAGCTATAAGAGTTCTTCCAGTCTCTTCTTAAAGAATTCTTATAGTTTTGTGCCTTAGATTGAAGTCTGTTATCTATCGTGAATGGTTAGAAGTATACATCTTGTTTCAGTCTTTCACATGTGTCTATCCAGCTTCCCCAGCACCATTTATTGAATAAGTATTCCTTTCCCCAGTGTATGTTTTTTACCTGCTTTGTCAAAAATCAGATGGTAATATGAACGGGTTTCATCTCTGGGTTTTCTGTTCTGATTTGTAGGTCTATGTCTCGGTTTTTATGCCAGTACCGTGTTGTTTTAGTTATGATAGCCCTGTAGTACAGCCTGAAGCCTGGTAATGTGATGCCTCTCACTTTGTTCTTATTATGTAAGGTTGCCTTGGCCATTCAGGGTCTTTTCTCATTCTATAAGAAGTGTAGAACTATTTTTTTCTATGTCTACAAAGAATGATGTTGTTATTTTATTGGAGATTGGACTGAATCAGTAAACTTCTTTGGGTAGTATAACTGTTTTGACAATGTTGATTCTGCTGATCCATGAGCATGATGTTTTTCCCTCTGTTTACATCCTCTGTGCTATATTTCCTCAGAGTTTCACAGTTCTCCTTATAGAGAGGTTTTTCTCCTCCTTAGTTAAATGTATTTCTGGATAATTTTATTTTCTTTTTTACTAGGATGAAATCTATTGTGTTTTTTAGTAAATTCTCAGCTTGACTCTGGTTGGCATATAAGAAGACTACAGCTTTGTTAACATTGATTTTGTAACCTGAGACTTTGCTGAATTTATTTATCAATTCCAGAAGTCTCCTGGTTGAATTTTTGGGGTTTTTTAGATAGAATTTCATATCACCAGCTAAAAAGAAAAAAGTTATTTTTCTCAACAGACACTTGCACTCAAATGTTTACAGCATCACAATTCAAAATTGAAAAGATGTAGAAACAACCCAAGATGTATTGCCCATCAATACATGAATGGATTGGTAAAATATGATATATGTATATATCATATACATATACACAATCAATATCATATACATCAATATGATATATGTACATATGATATATGTATATATGATATCATATCATATACCATTCATGTATTGGTAAAATATGATATATGTATATCATGGAGTACTGCTCAGCTATAAAAGAAAATGGCAGCCTAGTATCTTCTGTAACAACCTAGATGGAACTGGAGGCGATTCTTCTACATGAAGTAACACATGAATGGGAAAACAAACACCACATATACTCAATACTAAATTGGAACTAGTCAATCAACACTTAGATGCACATGTGGAAGTAAAACTCAGCAGGAATCAAGAAGGAGAGAAGAGGGAGGAGGAGTTTGGTTAATTCACACCTAACAGAACAATGCACACATTCTCGGTAAAAACCACACTTTTAACCTTGACTTAAAATGTACAAAAGCAAAGTATGTAATCAAAACATGTGCACCCCTAAAATATTCTGAAATTTAAAAAAAAAAAACTTCAATAAACTTTTGTGAAAATTTAAAAAAGAAAAACGAAAACAAGCAAGAAATACCAAAACTTCAATATTGAACTGAAGTCCTAGTGAGTATAATAAAACAAGAAAAATAATTTAAAAAGCACTAAGAATGAAAAGGAAGAAGCAAACCACATCTCTAATTCATATATGGCATCCATTTAGTGAATGCTAAGGAACCTATAAAGCAAATATTAGAATAAATAAATAATTTATCAAGGTTGCAGGAGTAAGGTCAAAACAGAAAATCAGTTCAATTCTATATATTAGCAACAAACAATTGAAAAGTCAAATTAAAGAAGCAATACCTTATACAATTACACCAAAAAACATGAAATACTAAGAGAAAAATCTAAAAAATATTTGCAAACTCTGCACTTTAAATACTATAAGACATCGTTAGTAGACATTAAAGAAGACTTAAGTAAATGGAGAGTTATAGTGTGGTCAAAGATCAGAAGATTCAATCCTGTTAACACACACCTATGCCCCAAATTGATCTCTAGTTTTAAGACAATTAAATTCAAAATATAAAAAGGCATTTTGAAGAAATTACCAGCTTGTTCTAAAACTTATTTGAAAATACACAATATGTAGAATAGCTAAAATAATGTAGTAAAAGTTAGAGGACTTACAGTAATGACTTAAAACTTTCTATAAAGTAATTGGTGTTAATATTAAGACAGTGTGATATTTATGGGAAGATAGAAAACTTTATCAATGGAACAGAAAAGATAGTCCAGACAGACATTTCACATACATAGGTGACTGCTTGTCAACAAAGGCACCAAAGCATTTCAGTGGGGCAAAGAAATGTCTTGTTAACAAATGGTGCTGGAACAACTGAATATAGAAAACAAAGGAATCATTATGCTTATCTCACCATACACAAAAAACAATTTGAGGTAGATGATAGGCTTAAAAGTAAAAGCTAAAATTATAAATTTTTAAGAAAAAGGCATAGGAGAATGGCTTTATAAACTTAAAGCAGGCAAAGATTGCTTAAATAGCTCACAGAGAGCACTAACCATAAAAAAATTAATAAATCAGAATTCATGAAAATAAGCAGTCTGCTTATCAAAAGACCTCATTAAGAAAATGACTAAATAAGCAATGAACTAGGAAAAAATATTTGCTATGCATGTATCTGACAAAGGATAAGTGTCTATCCAGAATATGAACTCTTGAAAGACAGCCTCTTTGTAAAAAAGTATGGAGAATCCTCAAAAAAACTCAAAATGAACCTCGCATTTGATTCCACAATCCCATTACTAGGGAGAAGAAAAAAATTATTTTATCATAAAGACATTTATACTAGATTGTTTATTGCAGCTCAATTGACAATTGCCAAGATATGGAATCAACCCAAGTGCCCATCAACACATGAATGGATTAATAAGCTGTGATATATGTATACCATGGAATACTATTCAGCAATAAAAGGATGGAGACTTTATATCTTTCATATTAACCTGGATAGAGTTAGAGAATATTCTCTTTAGTAAAGAATCACAAAAGTGGAAAAGCAAGTATCCAGTGTATTCAGTATTAATGTGAAGCCAGAAGAACTAATACACACCCAACACAAGAGAAAAACTCAGTTTACTTTGAGTTGCAAAGAGGGAATAGGAATGAGGAGAGAGAGGGAGGAGGGATGGGGATTGATGTGCTCTCACCTAAGGGGCACAGTCTAAGGAGATGTGGCACACTTCCTGAGTAAGGGGCACAACTACCACAAGGGACTTACCTAACAAATGGCAAACATTGTAACCTAATCATTTGTACCCTGATGTTAATCTATAATGACATATTTTTTTTAAAAGAACTCTTGAAAACCACAATACTAAATCCTGATGTAGATGCAGAGCAAGGTGAAAACTCTTTCATTGCTGCTGGGAATGCAAAATGTACAGCCAGGTTAAAAAGTAGGTTCATATTTTCTTACACAATTAAATATATGCTTACCATAGAAACCAACAATCCCACTTGTAAGGATTAAATGAACAGATACTTATATTCCTGCAAAAACCTGCACACCAATGTTTATAACAGCTTTCTTCATTTTCATCAAAAACTGGAGACAACCAAGTTGTCAATTAAGAGGTGAATCGATAAACAAACTGGTGCCTCTACACAATGGACACCACTTAGGTGAGTCATGTAACTACATGGGTGAGTCTGAAGTGAATTTTGCACTTGAGAAAGAAGCTAGATCAAAAGAGTACATCTATAAGATTTCAATTATATGACATCATGGAAAAGGTAAAATTATAGGAAGAAGAGACACATGAGTGGATTCCAGAAATTGAAAGATGGAAAAGAAGTTGATGATAATGGAGCTACATAGGGGAATTCTCGCAGGGTGATGGAACAGTTGTGCATGGCCTTGTGGTGGAATATCTATAACTCTATGCATTTGTCAAATTCCCACTTACCTATACTATGCAAAACATAAACTCTACTGTATGCAAATGTTTAAAAATCAACTAAAATGCCAGGGGTTGAAAAGATAGTATATAGACTGTGACAAATAAGGTCAACTGTCTTACAAATGTAGGACATATCACTAAAAGGGTGTGGGAAAAAGGTTGTTGATGTAATTTAGAAAACTGTCTATGCTGAATACAGTAAATCCAAAAACAAAATTATTTTTACATGAAAACTGATTCTAATTGATGATTTTGTTTCTTACATCAGTACCAGTCATCAGTTCTGAGATGATATACTGTATATACTAAAGTTGAACAAATACAAGTAAATAAATTATAGATAATGGAGGCCAGGTTTCTTCTTACTGTCAGATAAAAAGGTTATAATAAAGAAAGAGTAGAGAGAATTAGAATGAACTTTGTGATGTTAGATTAGATTAATCAATGCAAACAGGAATGCATGTACATTTTTAAAATATTGCGGATATGTGGACACAGAAATGTATGTATATACATGGGTTAGCATCATCCATGCATTTCCTTTCTCTGTCCACAAAGGCTAAAAGCAGGGACACCTCAACAGTAGTGATCACATTCAAAGTCTAGATCTTGCTTTCTAATACCTTTGTTGAATAAAAAGAACTAAGACTCCATGGAGAAATGGCTGGATTGGGGTCAGAAAAATAAACGTTAGTCATGAAGCACTTATAGTACTAGAAACTAAGAAAGTGCAAGAAAGAAGAGGAAAGGAGAAGAAGTAATCAACAAGGAGATAAAAGAGGAAACAGAAGAAAAAAAATGTTCATATCCAAAGGACTTGAGAGTCAATCTTGAAAGAATTCCCAGTGACCAAATATGGAACAATTTAACAATAATAATGATAATAACAATAATAATAATAATAGTATTGGATTATAAGCCAAAGAAAATAAATATCCATCAGTGCACACAGATATAAATATACGATTAAAGAAATACATAAACAGGGAAGGAACATATCTTTTCTTCCAGAGTGTTTCAAATAATATATAAATACTCCCTTTTCTAAGAGGTGATACTTAATTCCCCACATAAGCGTGAGATGGACCTAGTGAATTAAAACCCTAAAAAATGGAATACAGAAGAGAAAAACAGTAACTTTGCAGTAAAGAATGTGACAGACTGACTTAACCAAGTGATCAAGGTCAACTTCACCAGTGATAAATCATGTTGCGATCACAATCACCTGTCATCAGATATGATATGATGAGAAGGGAATTTCATCTTTGTAAGATTCCTCTAAAAGTCCATGACCTTAGGTCTAATCATAAGCAAATATCAGACAAACTTAAACTCAGCAACATCCTCCAAAATGTCTGAACAATAGTAATCTTCAAAACTATCCAGGTCATGGAAAACAAAACTAATGGAGAAATTATCACAAAGACATCACAACTAAATTCAGTGTGGTATCCTGGATTTGATCCTGGGAAAGAAAAAGAACATTTGGCAACAAAAAACAAAATATGAATAAACTTTGGACTTTAATTGATCTTAAGTATCAATATAGGTTCATGAACTCTGATAAAAATTGCAGAACTGGTGAAATCTGAATAAAGTGTGAAATTTAGATAATAGTATTATACCAATGTGAAAGTTTTCAGGTTTGACAAATGTAGCATGGTTATGTTAAGATGGCAACATCAGGTAAAGAGTATAAGTTATAGGAGAAATCTGTACTTTTGTGCAAATCAAAAATTATACCAGAATCAATTTTTAAAAATTGAAAAGACAAACAATTCTCTTCCCCCAAATTGGCAGAGATCCAAGCAGAAACTTCATGAAAGAAGAACTAGAATGACATAATGAAAAAGTACTTAACTTTTTAAACGTCTTTAGTCAATAAGAAAATGCAAATTAAAACCACAATGGGATACCATTTCATGAACACTAGAATGGCTTAAATTAGAGGTACTGAGAGCGCAAAATGTTGGCATGCATGTGAAACAATCAGAACTTTTGAACATTCTGGTAATACTGTTAAATAATAAACCCCTTCAGAGAAGTAGGAGTTACTTGTAAAGTTAAATATGTGTTTATCCACGTACAATAACCCAACAATTCCATTCCTAATATTTTCTTAAGATAAATCAGTGAAAGGGGGCATACAAAGACTTGTAGAAAAATATTTTAGTAACTTTATTCATATAAGTAAAAACATGTAAACAAAACAAATGCATGTGGGTCAGTACAACAGTTTTGGGACAGACTATGTTATGGTCCATTATCTCTTTTCCAAGATCAGTTCACCTATGAAAGTTTCACTTGCTCAATTTATTAGTGTTGCGGGTAGGGCTTCATTTGTTTCTGTCAACACAGATTTTACACTTGTTGATTTTTGTGTATCTCAAAACTTTGGTATGGCCCACGTATTGATCAACAAGGGAGAATGCAAACAAATTTTGGCATGTCTGTACAAAAGAATACTATTCAACAATGAAAAGTATTGAATTACTGATAGATTTTAAAACATGAATGTCCAGTTTCCAGTCTGACACCTAAGAAATTTGAAAGTTGTCACTTGATTATAACAAGTAAAAAGCTGAACAATTTTTTTCAATCCATCAGAAAGTCACTGTCACAGGACAAATCAATGTCCCCCAGATTAGAGACACCAACAAAAGAATCCAGAGAATCACAGCTCTCCAGAGCAGAAACTACTCAGTGAACTAAGTGAAGAAACTTGAAATGTAATTGGTGAACCGCTGGAGGCTTAGTATGGACAAGTCTGAGAGCTAAAAATTCCAGGGAAACCCAGTCATTTGGAATCCCTACACTTTTTTGAATTTTACCTTGTGGAGTTTTATAAAGTTCTCACAGTAAATACTGGACAAAAATCTCTTCACGCTTCAGGCAGGGACAGGGGAGAGCTAAGCCATTTTGAAATACACCAGGACACTCTGCTTTCTTGTCCTTGTCATGGCTGTTGTTGTTATTTAAATTAAGGTCTGACCTCAGGAGAAACTAGTCAGCCAGAGCCTAACCTACTGTGTTGGGGCCCGAGACACCGTGAATCAGCCCCCGACCCAGGGCCTCATTGGAGCTGGGACACTAGGTCTCCAGCCCAGCCCACTCAACTATCTGGACACCAGACACTGCACCAGCTTATTCGGGGTAGGTCTCATTCAGGTCTCAGGTGCTGAAGCACCTTAGAAGTCACAGTCAATATTAGTAGGAGCAAACATCTGGGCAGCAATCTCTCAGCAGCTCTTAGTAGGGGAGCACTGATCAGGCGCCCTCCCAGCAAGAAGCCGAGCCAAAGCTCCCGTAATAACATGGCCACCTACACCACAAGTATGGAGATGTACATACTTTTGCACTCTTGTGTGTCTCAGTAATGAGAGCCAATGATGCTAAATCCCTTCCCCAATCCATTATTGACAGAGTATTTCTCACAGGTGACTCCTACACTACTGGGGTTTTATCAGAGTCTAGCTCACCTCGGGGAGGGAAATATTGACTTCTAGGCCCCTGGACTCAACCTGTCCCAGCTCAGGAAGGGGTGGGGCTGAGAAGCACTGTGAAGTTCACAGTCCAGGGAGTAGACTCACTAAAACACTGAGACCTAATCACAGGACTATAGACCACTTCCCCTCCCTGATCTATTCCCATTACATCACTGAAGGCCTATTTTCAGTAGTTTCTTTTACCCAGTACATAATATCTGGCTAGAAAGAAAAAAATTATAAGACAAAAAAACACAGTTTGAAGAGAAAGAGTCTTACACCAGAACCAGAATCAGATATGGCAGAAGTGTTAAAATTATTAGACTGGGAATTCAAACAACTGTGATTAACATACTGAGGGCTCTAAAGAAGAAAGTAGACAGCATGCAAGAACAGGCAGCCAATGTAAGCAGAGAGATGAAAAATCTAAGAGAAAATAAAAATAAAATACTAGAGATCAAAAATGCTATAATAAAAATGGAAAATGCCTCTGGTGGGTATATTAGTAAACTTGACAAGGCTGAGGAAAGTATTTCTGAACTTGAGGATTATGTCAATAGAAACTTCTAAAAACTAAAAAGCAAAGAGAAGAAAAAAACTAATTAAAAAAAAAGAAAAAAAGAATAAAATATACAAGAAGTAAGGGACAGCTGCAAAAGATATAATCTGCCTATAATGGGAATGCCAGAAGAATAAAGAAAGATAGGAAGAGAAGAAATATTTGAAACAATAAAGAAAGAGCATTTCTTCAAGTTGCTGTGAGATACCAAACCACAGATGCAGGACTTTCAGAGAGTATCAAGCAAGATAAATTAAAAAAAAAAAAAAAGCCACAGCCAGGCATATCATTTTCAAATTATGGAAAACTGAAGATAAAGACATCATTAAAGAAGCCAGAGGGAGAAAAAATACCTATAGAGGAGCAAAGATAGGAATTACATCCAACTTCTCCTCAGAAATCCTGCAGACAAAAAGACTGTAGAGTAAAATATTTAAAGTGTTGAGGGAAAAAAAAATACCCCACCAACCTAAATTCTGTACTGTAAGGAATTATCCTTCAAAAGTAAAAGAGAAATGAAGATTTTCTCAGTTGAACAGAAGTTGAGGGAATCTGTTACTAGTAGACCTGCCTTGCAAGATGTTAAAAGAAGTTCTTTCAAGAGAAGGGAAATGATCTAGACCAGAACTGTGGATCTGTAGAAAGAGAAGGAGAGGACAAGAGAAAGAGTAAGTGAAGATGAAATTTTAAAAAATTATATATTCATTCTTAATTGATGTAAAAGTTAGCAGTTTGTTCAAAATACTAATAACATCAATGTACTGTATTTAATTCTGCTGCTTAAGTATAAGTAAAATGAGTGACAGCAATGGTACAAGGATGGGGGGAGAATTTAAGATTATTTTGTATTATAATGTACTTATGCCACCCATGAAATGATATAGTATTATTTGAAAGCAGACTTGGGTGAATTGTAAATGTATATATATTGGAAAACCTAGGACAACCATTTTTAAAAAAAAGGAAAATAAGAAGTATAATAATAAGGTCCAAAAGAATCAGCAACATAACTCTTGGAACTAGTAAGTTACAGAATACAAAAGTTAATGTACAAAAGCCAATCACTGTCCTACATACCAGTAATAAATGAGTGGAATTTGAAATTAAGAACATAATATGGGTTGAATAGCCCCAACTCAAAATTCTGTGAACCAAAAGTACAGACTTTTTAAGATTTTGAAATAGTTGCATTATACTGGTTGAGCATCCCTTAATCCAAACATCAGATATCTGAAATGCTCCAATGAACATACCTTTGAGTATCTTTCCTATGTTCAAAAAGTTTAAGATTTTGAAGCATTTTGGATTTTGGATTTTCATATTAGGGATACTCAACCAGTACCATTTATTTTAGCACCACAAACTAGGAAATACTTAGTTATAAATATAAAAAAAGGTATAAGATGTACAAGGAAAGTGACAAAACTTATGAAAAAACCCAAAGAACTAAATAAATGACAGATATTTCATAATCATGGATAGGGAGACTCAATATTCTGAAGATATCATTCTTCCCAAGTTGATTTATAGATGAATGCAGTTACAATCAAAATCCCAGAAAGTTATTTTATGGATATCAACAAAAAAATATTCAAAAGTTTATGTGGAGAGTCAAAAGACAGAATAGTTAATACAATATTTCAGGGAAAAAGTCAGAGGACTAATGATACCCAACTTTAAGACTTAACTATAGGCTTGGTGCCTGTGGCTCAAGTGGCTAAGGCACCAGCCACATACACCTAAGGTGGAGGTTCAAATCCAGCCTGAGCCCACCAAACAACAATGATGGCTGCAACTAAAAAAAAATAACCAAGTGTTGTGGTGGGTGCCTATGGTCCCAGCTACTTGGGAGGCAGAGGCAGGAGACTCACTTGAGCCCAAGAGTTTGAGGTTGCTGTGAGCTGTGATGCCACACCACTCTACCCAGGGGGACAGGTTGAGGCTCTGTATCAAAAAAAAAAAAAAAAAAAGACTTAACTATAAAGCTACAGTAAACTGGGTACTGTAGCTCATACCTATAATACTAGCTACGTGAGCAGCTGAGGCAGGAAGATCATTTGAGCCCAGAATTCAAGGCCTTCCTGGGCAACATAGTAAGATCCTATGTCTAAAACAATTAATAATAACAATAATGATGATAAGACTGCAATCATCAAAACGTGTTTTACTGGTAAAAAAAAAAAAAAAAAAAAAAAAAAACCAGACATCTCAATGGACGGAACAGCACAGAGAGCCCAGGAATAGACCCATAAAAATACAATGTAATATTTGACAATGAAGCAAAGGAAATACAATGGAGAAAAAATAGACTTTCAACAAATGATGCTGGACAACTGGATATCCACTCACAAAAAAAGTGAGTGTAGACACAGACAGTATACCTTCCATAAAAATCAACCTCAAATAAATTATAGACCTAAATGTAAAACACAAAAGTATAAAACTACCTAAGAGATAACAGGAGAAATTTTAGATTATCGTGGGTTTGGTGATGGCTTTTCAGATACAGCATCAAGGACACACACCACAATAGACAGAATTGATATAACGTTCACTAAAGATAAGAATTTCTGCTCTGCAACAGATACTGTCAAGAGAGAAAAATACAAGCCACAAATAGGGAAAAAACACTCCCCAAAGATATAACTGATAAAGGACTGTGTGAGGCCTGACGAGTTAGTTTGCAAACTTTCCATGTGCTTACATTGACAGCGCCGTACAAACTACTCAGTAAGGTTTCATTTTTGGTATATCCTCGTGTCACAATTGTGTTGATGTGGTCACAGCAATATCTTTCTGAGTGGTGTTATGTTGTTGCACATTTTTGTGTGGCATCATGAGAATGTGAGAGCTTCAATTAGAGCAATAAACAAACTTAACTTTCCTGTTAAACTTGGCAAGAGCGGAAGTGAAGTCAGGGACATGTTTATCCAAGTTTATGGAAATAATGGCATGAAGAAATAGCAGTGTACATTGAATTAAATGTTTCTCTTTGGGAGTAGAAAGCATTACAGTTGAAGAGAGGTCAAGGCAGCCAATAATAAGCAGAACTGATGAAAACATTGCAAAAATTTGTCTAATTGTCCCTCGAAATTGTTGATTGACTGTGAGACACATAAGAGACCAAGTAAATATTGATAGAGAAGCAGTGAGGAAAATCTTAAATGAAAATCTTGGCATGGAAAAGGTATGTGCAAAGATGGTTCTAAGGGACCTCACCAATGAACAAAAACAAAGGAGAGTCAAAGTTTGCCAAGACCTCTTGGATAGCAAGATGATATTTGAGCCATGTTATCATTGGTGATGAAATGAGTGTCCAATACAACCCTTGAGAAATGCATCAAAGTACACAATGGAAGTCAGCCAATTCTCCATCACCAAACAGTTCTGTCAATCCAAATTAATAGTCAAAATAATATTGCTAAGCTTTTTTTATATCAGTGGGATTGTTAATGATGAATTTATACCAACCAGTTAACCAAGTTTACTTTGGAAGTGCTAAAAAGGTTGCATGAAAAAATTAAATGAAAAGGACCTTAACTTTCTGCTAACCACTCATGGCTCTTGCATCACGACAATGCACCAGCTCACACAGTCTGTGAGTGAGTTTTTAGCAAATCAACTGTATTGGAAGACCTTCCCTGTTCACCAGATCTGGCTCCCAGTGACTTTTTCTTTACCTGAAGATAAAGGAAATCCTGAAAGTAAGACTTTTTGATGACATTCAGGACATCAAGGATAATACAGCTCCAAGGGTCATTCCAGAAAAAGAGTTCCAAAATTGCTTTGAGGGTGGTCTAGGTGCTGGCAACAGTGCGTAGCTTCCCAGAGGCAATACTTTGAAGGTAACCATAGTGATGTTCAGCAATGAGGTATGTAGTACTTTTGTTAGGAAGAGCTCATGAGCTTAATTGTTAGATCCAAAATATGCAAAGAACTCTTTAAATGATAAGAAACCAAACAACCTAATGAAAAAATAGACCTTAATAGATATCTAATCAGAGAAAATATACAAATGCCAAATATGCATATGAAAAAATGTTTCAGGACGTCAGTCACCAGGGAAATGCACATGAAAACAGCCATGAGGCACCACATTTTAGAATGGCCAAAATCCAGAACACTGAAAACACCAAATGCTGACAAGGATTGGAATAAAAAGAACTCCTTTCATTACTGGTGAGAAGCAGGGGGGGAAGGGAGGATGCTCCAATACAGTTATTTGCCAAAAGGTATACTTGGGAGGACAACGTGGCAGTTACTCGTAAAACTAAACACACTCTTATCATACAATCCAGTAATTGTGCTCCTCGTTATTAGCCAAAGAAGTAAAAATCATCTCCACACAAAAACGTGTTTATAGACACTTGTTTATCATGGCCAAAACTTGGCAACCAAGGTGTCCTTCATTAGGTGGGTGGATAAATTGCAGTAAATCTAGATCATGGAATATTAGTCAGCCCTGAGAAGAGAGAAGCTCTCAAGCCATGAAAAGCCACACTACTAAGTGAAAGAACCAGTTTGGATAGACTACATACCGTATGATTCCAGCTAGGTGACATCTCAAAAACAGCAAAACTGTGGAGATACAGCAGGTGCCAGGGGGTGTGGGAGAGAAGAGTACAAAAAGGTAGACCAGAGAGGACTCTTAGGACAATGAAACTTCTCTGTGTGGCTCTATGATGGCAGATTTTATTCAAAGTCAAAATGAACAACCCTAATGAGAAAGTTAACCCTAATGAAAACCCTAAACTCTGGGCGATAATGATGTATAAACACAGATTCATCAGTTTTAACAAACTCTGGCGCTCAATGTTCCTAAAGGGGAAGGTAGGTGGAAAATCTCTGCACCTTCTGCTCAATTTTGTTGTGGACTTAAAACTGCTCTAAAAAAAAAAAATCTAAAACATTATTCTAAATGAAATAAAGTTGACACACAAATGAATTCTTAAATTATGCAATTTATGCAAAGCTCTACAAAGCAAAACCCGCCTATGTCTGTGGTGACAAAAATCAGAACAATGGTTCCCTAGGGGTGGAGAGGGATTTCCTAGAAAGGGCCGCTGTGAACTATTCAAGGTGATGGTGAGGTTCTGGATCTTAATGGAAATGTGAGTCATGTGGCAAAGGCACTCATCACATCAAAACCGCACACTTCAGATTTGCGCATCTCACTGAATGGAATACACCACAATTTTATAAAATGCAGAAACCTGTGGGAAACAGTAAAAATTTTCCTTAGAGGAAGATGCCTCATCTCTTTTATTAACGAGGGAGGACTGAAATTAATCTAGATTCGCAGACTGCAAAAGAATTAGAATGCTTTGACAAAACCAACCAGGGAAAGTAGGAAGAGGGAATAGAGAAAGATGGTGCTGAGATGAAAGGCACAGATCGTCTCAGAAAAAATAACACACGGAGACAGAATTCCAAAAGCTATTTTCACAAGACCATTGAATTAGATCAATCTCCATGAATCCTGGTTAAGAAAAAAGAAGAGACTAATAAAAAAAATTACCTCTTAGGAATACCTCTTAGGAATGACAAATGAGACTAGCACATACGCAAAAGGGATTGAAAGGATTTTAAGGGTAGATCTCCCACAGATCCATGACAATTCATTTAAAATGATTGGGGAAAGGAGTCATATTTAATAAAATGTGAAGTTATTAATATAAAGCAAGCATGAAGGGAGAGAAGCTGTTATTGGATAATTTCAACAGAAGTGAAGAGAAGGCAAAAAATCCATCAAATATTTTCACAACTGAGGTCTATCAGACCTTTAAAAAATGTACTTTATTCTCTGTATACCACAGGAAATACAAAAAGCTTCTCGCTTTTATATTAACCTAGCGTAAATTAAATACCAAAAATGTATCAAGTAAATAAACCAAATGGCCGACAAATATGTGTAATTTTTTTTTAATTCAGGGAAATGGAAATCAGAGTATCAACAAACTATCATTTTAATCCCATCAGACTGGCAAAAATGTAAAAACCATGATAATATTATCAGTAGAGATACAAGGAAAAAGTATTTTGTACATTGATATGGGATGTAAATTAGGGCAGCCTCTTTTGAAAGCCACCTCACAACATTTATTAAAATTTTTAAAAAATAAATCAGTCCTTTGACTCAGCCTTCTCTCTCCTTGGTATATATCCCATAGAAACAAACCACCTGTATGGAAGGGTATGTGAATCCACATGCTAATTGCTGCATGCTTTGTATGCAAATGTGTAAAAGTGGCACAAATGTGTATGCAAAGGAGTAAGGCATGGTAATCCGCAAAACACAATATCATTCAGCCACACCTGCTGACCTAACATGATTTCCAAAAGTTATTATTATGTGAGGAAAACAAAATGAGATGCCAAAAACAAAAATCCCATCCGATGGGGTTTCACTTCTGGAGCTCAATGACCAAAATGTACCCACACGTATGTACATCTGTGCTCGTAACTATATTGCACACATACGTGTATATACATATGTGAGATATGATTAGGTAATTATGGGGAACACTCCAGAAGAATACATGTAATAGGGTTTAAATTTATAAATGTTTATATTAAAGTGATTGAGATAAGAGACGCAGATACAGGAGAGAGAAGACGGGAAAATGAGGGAACAAAAAGGAAAGGAAAAAAGGATTCTGATCATCTCACATATGTAAAAGCATAAAAGTCTGTGAGTGTGTGTGTATCTTTCAATGTATGGGCAATGTATATTTATTACATTTCGTGAGTGTACTCTTCTAAAACTTTATATGTACTGACTTACTTAGTCTTCACCACAAGACTATGATGTTCAAAGTATTATTATCCTCATTTAACCAATAAGAAAACCAAGAGGTTAAATAAGTCACTTTCCCAAAGCCAGGGCTTGCATTTGAACCCAGGCAGTGTGACCAACCCTAAAACCCTGGCCTTTAACAACTAATTTATTCTGTAGGTGATTAAATGTGTTACCTCTGATGGTTGGTGATGGATATAAAGACTATGGTGGGGCAATTAGTTTTGTTTCTCTATAGCAATGAAAGATAATTCATAAGCAGCCAGACAGTCTCTTAGATATCATATAAAAATCAATGAATCACTGAATTTTTTTGTTTTGTTTTGTTGTTCTCATTTAGGGCTTTTTGATATTTAAGCAACATTTGTTCAGTGGGAATTTCAGGCATGAAGAGATTTATGAAGGAGGTGGCATTTCGTATATGGGCAAGGTTTTGAAAAGTCGTAGGAGTAACAAGAGAAAAAGCTTAGGACAAAAAAAGGTAAGACATCTCTAAGCATATTCCCTCATGAACCTGGACTAGAGCAAGTGTTTTTGTGTGAAAGCAATGCTAGAAACTTGGGAGACTGCATGGGATTACACTGCCTTGAATGCTAGGATTAGAAACATGCTATTCACTGAGCAAGTGGATTGGGTTCCTAACACTGGGCTTCTTGAAAACGGTGCACTGCCCCTATGAGACGCCAACATGGATGCAACATTGACACCATGGTCCTAAGGTCCAACCTGAAGTCCTTAATCAAATATTGGCCCCATCCAGGTATTGTTTTCAGTCTACAGAGCTGTATGGGCTATGCTGTGGTTCCAGTGGATCCATGGGGTGTCCGTGCAGGGCGGTGCCTGCAGAAGCACTTGCAGGACTCAGGTCCCTATACCTGCCTGAGGATACTCATGCTGCCTGTACACTGCCAGAAGCAAAATAAATACTCTTCCACAAAGAAGCCATATTTCCATTCTCCTGCCCACTTCTTGGCTACAGCTTTACCTCTAAATCCAGCTGGATTTTCCTGGCAATGGTTAGAAAAATCCTCAGAGTTAGGTATGCAGATTTGGCCCTTTTCCTCTTTTGTGTCCTAATGGCAAGAACATCAAAGGCAGCAGGGTGCAGTGGAAGGGGACAAAGAAAACCACATAAACTGGTGCGTAATGTAAGATTTAGGATAGAGGTGTCTCAGATAAAAGCTGCATCTAAACCCACATAGCTTTGTCCAAATTTCCTCACCTGAAAAACTGAGTGTTTTGCAAACAAAAACAATATTGCAATTTACAGTTGTTCTGCATCAGTCCCATTGTTGATGAAAATAGATGTCAGAACAAATTTAGGGATTTAGCGCTTATTAAAAGATACTCACTGATTGATGGCCATTAGCTGTAATAGTCTTCAAAGCCAAATCTGTCTATAACATAGCCAGGCTCACTAACTAGGGCATTCAACTTTTGTTTACGATTGTTGCGGAGTCATTAACTGTTACAGACTCTCATCTCTTCTCATTCTCTAAATGCTTCAGTGTAACTCAATTCAACCTCTAAAATAATGTTGAAGTGACATACTTATAGCCAGGGGATAGATCTTAAAAGGTGATTCATTAAAGAATCGTTGAACTGGCACATTCAGTTATGCACAGCTGGATAATAGAGCAGGCTCTCTTTCTCAAGAGAAGCACACAGGAAGATATCTTTGTAGCAGGGGGCTGACTAGAACCCAAAGAGCCCATGTGTGTCCAAGAATAAAATTTCCTTTTCTATAACCACACAGAAAAAAAAAAAAAGAATACAACAACAACAACCAAATTAGCCTTAGAGAAAGTTCCTAAAATACAGGAAGGGCTATTTTTATAAGAGATTTACACAGCTGTCCTACAGTAGCAATAGCTCCATTAAAATGGAAAGCTCACTTTATTTAGGACAACCTCCTTCAGTTTCAAAATCTGTAGGCTCTGGAAATTCATAGCCATACTGTTTATACTTAGGTCTTATCTACCTGAGCTGTTGCTCTTTTCATTTTTGGTAGTTTTTTTTTTAAACTCATGTGACTCTAACCCCCCTGATAAAGCCACTTCTAGGTCACGGCCTCCAAGAAGGAAAGAAGAAGAAAGAAGTAAATCGCTGACTTTTGAGCTTCAAGTGCCAAAGTCCTTCTATAAATATTAAAATTATAGAAATAGTCATTTGTGAAATCTAGGGTTTTTTGATTTTCTTTTCCATTTTAGAACAGATAAAGATTATCTGGGCTCAAAAAGAAGAGAAAAATCAGGAAAAAGAGAGATTAGATGTTTCTGACTCTGTGGGAAGGGACCCTGTCCCTTCTCTCAATGTGAGACCAACTCAGATGAGAGGAGGATTGCACACGCCCAGACAGGTTTGGGGATTGAAGTGGAGCCTATGACCCAGAACTTGCTTCAGCAGATCTCATTAAGGGAGTTCATTTCTTAAAACTATCCTATCCCATGCTCAGCAAGGTAGCATCTCCTGTGGGCCCAGAGTAGGTCAAAGGAACAGCCACACATTTCTCTCATCTTATGAGAAGGGTTCAGAAATTATAGAGCAGACTTGAAAGACCTGATGCATAGAGTGAGGAAAACAGTCACAACTCATGAGGACCAAGTAACCAGAGATGTCACAGCACATGCAACCAAGGCGCCTGTCAAAATATTTCCACCAAGGCTTTGGGCTTCTGAAATCCTCAGAAGCTGGAAGAAAACCTGGGATACGGGAGATCCAGCATTGACTTGAAACAGACTTTGAAGCAATGAAGGGAATCCCAAACTGACTGTAATAATCAGGGGGCTCCTAAGACAAAGAACTAACCGTATGGATGGATGGATAGATAGATTAGATAGATAGATAGATAGATAGATAGATAGATAGATAGATAGATAGATAGATAATGGGAATTGGCACACATGACTATAGAAACCAAGAACTCCGACGATACAACATGTCATCTGCAAGCTGAGAACTATGGAAGCTGATAGTGTAATTCAGTTGGAGTCAAAAGGCCAAAGAAGCAGTGAAGCCAGTGATATACCTCTCAGTCTGAGACTGAAGGCCTGAGAAACTGGGGATCCTGCTGTACACCCCTGAGTGCAAAGGTCTGACACTCTGGAGTTCTGATATTCAAGGACAAAAGAAGATGGTTGTCTTGGCTGTAGAAGAAAGAACAAAATCATCTTTCTTCTGACGTTTTATTTTCTGTCCAGATTCTCATCAGACAAGATGGTGCCTGGCGCCTTTGGGAGAGGGTAGATTTTTCTTATTTCATCCACTGATTCAAATGCCACCTCTTCTGAAAACACCCTCACAGACTTAACACAGCAGTAAGTGCTTTACAAACTCTCTGGGTATTCCTTAATCCAGTCAGGTCGAAACTTAAAACTGACGTCACATTGATGAAAACTAAATTTCCACCAGGTAAAAATGGAGAACTTAAAATGACACTCACGTTCACTTGGAGAAAAATCAAATTATATTTCTTAAACATTTGAGTTTGCAAACTGAGAATCGGAAGCACTTCATATGACTACCTCAAGCATAATATCTTCACTGTCCAAACATAGATGAGAATTACTGTGAAGTAAAAAAATATGTTCTTAATATCCAAATCCAGTTGTCATTCCATCAATGAAAATATACTGTGATTATTTTTAATTTAGAGCATTTAAAATTATTAAAATTAATAAGTCTTCCTATCGCTACTGAAATATGTCTGATTATACTAGAAGATTATAGTTAGGAAGGTCAGGAGACTTATAAAATGAAATTAAAAACTGATATCCTTTTAACATATGACATATTAATTAAAGATTATTTAATCTCAGTGATGTAAGAAATTGATGAAAGAAACGAAAGAGGACATAAACAAATGGAAATATGTCTCTGCTCATGGATCAGAATTAATATCATTCAAATAATCATACTTCCGAAAGTGATTTAAAGATTCAGTACAATCTCTATCAAAATACTAATGTAATTTTCTACAGAATTAGAACAAACTATACTATAATTCATATAGAAACAAAAAAGACCGTACATAACCAAATCAATCCTAAACAAAAAGAACAAAATCATTGCACTGTCTGACTTCAAAACACATTCAAGGTTATAGAGCCCAAATATAAGGACTAATGGGAGTGAAGAAAGAATACAGACATAAATCTACATATTGGCACTGAGCTGATTTTTGATAAAGGCACAGAGAACACACAGGAGGGAAAAATCGATGTCCACATGCACACCAATGAAACTGGACCACTATCTCTTCCAAATATACAAAAATCAATGCAAGATGGATTAAAGACTTAAATGTAAGACTCAAAACTATAAAACTACTAGAAAAAAAAACCAGATAAAACACTTCAAGATGTCAGTCTAGGCGAAGATTTCATGGCTAAGAACTCAAAAGCACAATTATAGCAAAAATAGATAATCAAAACTATATTAAACCGAAAAGCTCTGCACAGCAAAAGAAACAATTAGCAAAGTGAAGAGACAACCTATTGAGCAGGAAAAAAGTATTTGCACAGTGTTCTTCCAGCAAAGGACTGATATCCAGAATATACAAGGAATTCAGCAGCAACAAAAACAGAATCCCATTAAAAAGTGGGTGGAGGACATAAATAGACGTCTCTCAAAAGAAAACATACAAACTGCTAACACATCTATGAAAAAATGTTCAATATCGAGGGAAATGAGATACCGTCTTACCCCAGGTAAGTGGCTGTTATGAAAAAAATAACGGATATGGACAAGAATGGCAGAAAAGGGGGAGTGCAAATTAGTACAATCTCTATGGAAAATAGCATGGTGGTTGCTCAAAAAATTAAAAATAGAACTACCATTGGATTCAGCAATCCCACTACTGGGTATTTGTCCAAAGGAAAAGGCACTTGTATGTCAAAAAGATGCCTACACTTGCTTACTGTAGTACTATTCACATAGCAAAGATCTGGAATAGACCTAAGTGTCCCCTGATGAATGAATGAATAATGAAGTCGCGGTACCTACACACAAGGGGATGCTATCCAGTCATAAAAAACAATGAAACTGTCTCACTTGCAGCAACCAGGGAGGACACTGTATGAAGTTAAATAGGCCAGGCACAGAAAGACAGTTACTGTGTGTTATCATCCGTATGCTGGAGCTAAAAACAAGTTGATCTCATGGACACAGAAGGACAGACATCAGAGGCTGGGAATGGTGTGCGGGCGGGATAAAGAGGGACTGTTTAATGGATATGAATGCACAGACGCATAGAAGAAATAAACCCTAATATTTGATGGCAGAATAAGGTGACTATACTCCATAGTTTGCAACAATCTAGTGTCTATTTCCAAGTAGCTAGAAAAGCGATCTTGAAGTGTTACCAAAACATAAAAATGATAAATATGCAAGGTGACGGAAACCTTAAACACCCTGATGTAATCCTTACATGTCTGTGCATATTACAAATACTCACATGTACCCCACAATTGCGTACACATTTTGTATCAATAAAACATGTTTGGATCATTTAAAATGATGAAGTCTTCCCCTCAGTATTGAAATGTATTTTATTATACTAAAAGATTAGAGTCAGGCACACCTGTACAATGAAATGAAAAGGTGAGCTCCTGTGTATAACATTTTAATTGGAGATTCTTTAATCTCAAGGATGTATCTGACAGTATGCAGTGAGAACACAGAATAAAGTTCCATAAAAGTAACCTTAGAATTCACACATCCAAGTGAGTACTGTCCTTCCGTAATCACACTGGAAAACCATTGACATCTAAACATGTTGAAACTAAAAATATTTTCTAAATCTCTTTTTAATGATGGCTTCTGAGAGAGTATGTGAACCCACAAGGAAATAAGTGTTATCTTGAAGTTTTAACTAACTTACAAGCCATTTAAGAAAAGCAGTCAAGAAGTCTTTATAGTCATATTTTGTCTTTGATTTATTAATATTTCCAAGGTTGATACATTTATTCAATAGTTGTGCCCCCCCCCAAAAAAATTCTTAACAGTTCACAACAACCACAAAAACATTCTTAAAGAATGCTCCCATTGAAAATATCCAAAACAGCACACTTCCAAAGAATCCATAACAAACTACCAAAGGTCCGGAAGAAATGACAGAAAATGCACACTCATTCAGCAAGGGAGAGAGGGCTGGTAAAAGCTGTGAACTTAGACCAAGAGCTCTGTGATGACGTATGGTGAAGTAAATTCATCTGGCTTTTTTCTCTAACTAAAATATGATTTAAAAAAATGCGTGGTTTTTAAAAACAAAATAATAAAATATTATGTTAAAGAAAGGAAGAAAAGCCTGAGAGTGGTAAAACAGCTGGAATGTTCTCCCTGGAAAATAGCAAGAAGGGGCAACCCCACAGCACGTCTACGATCGACCTCTGTACGATGTTCCCTCGTCACTCCCAGGAAAGAAGTGGGTCTGAATGGTGCCGATCCGCAGCCTCTCATTCTAACCACATCCAAGGTGAAGTAATTGAAAAGTGCTCCAGATGAGAACTGAACATATGCTGCCGATATTCATAAGCAGGGTGAGTTTTAACTATTTAACAAACATTAGCACCTTGGCACTGACCAAGCATCGGTATAGATGCAGCAATTAAGAGGCATAGAGGACAGACTTAGAACAAACCGTGATTATTTATTTGTTACATTCGTACTAAAGCATAGTCTCAAATCATATTACCAATGATAGGATGTGATATGACATTTTAAATCTTGGTTCAGCATATGCTCTCCCCAATATCTGCCCATCTTTAATGACGACACTATGCCTACCTCATCAGAGCGTGTGCCCAGCATATATTGTATTAACTTTCAGTTTTTGTTGGCTTGGAATTCTACAAATAATGATATGTTTGGTGCTCAGTACAGGTATTTGTAGAATAAATATAATAGATAGGTGCTTTCTGTCCAACCAGAAGTGTGTCCAATTATGAACTTAGGGGTCATCCAGTTCTGGATGTGGCCCTTGGTTCATAGTCCAGTTTTCCTGCCACCCACCTATTTCCTAGCTCTTAGTTGTTTGGGGTGGGAAAGAAGTTGGTGGATTACCTATAATTATCCTACGGTTTCAAAAGAGAAAAACATCAATAGGAACTCACCCGATGATTTTATCATCTATTTTAGGTTACATAAAATGAAGTGCTTTTCTTTATTTTTGTTTGTAATGTTTTCAAGTGTGATACTTCTTGGAGCCAGGTGCAGGATGAAGTCTGGGCTTCCCCTTGCATGTCTCACAGTAGAAAAGGTTTCTCTCCTTCCACCTTTCTCCTCTGTTCTCCTCCAGACCTTGTAATCCTGTCTTGTTTTCATTCTTTCTTCTCAACTGCATCTTCTCATTCAGCCTTTTCTTCAGTGACCGATCAGAAGAGGATGGTCTTCCCCTCTTTCCTGAATTTCTGTTCCTCACATTGCTCACAAGCTGAGGGATGAGATTTCTCCAGTGAGAAAGGTGTGTCTGTGCTTTTTCTCCACTATTCTTCTTACTTAATGAATAAAGGGTGCAGCTGGTCACAACTGCAACTTGCTTCAGCCACAAGAGTCATTTTTCCCACCATCTCTAGGACCTCCTGGTAATTCTGTAACATCTACAGTATGGATCACCTCTGTCCACTCTTCCTCTACCCTGTGTGTTCTAAAATAACTGTCAGTTTTCAAATTGGACAGGCTGTTTCTTCCTATGATCAGTTATCAACTGTGTTGGAAAACCAAAGAATATACTGTGCTCACTGTAGTCTAATGTTACAGAACGAGAGGCACATTGTTTTTATTCACGATGCTAGGCACATAATTCATATTCCTGGAGTTTCTTCTTTTGCAAATCACTTGAAAAATCCTTCCTAGAAGCCATAACTGTTCCCATTTATATGTATTTTTATTTTATGCAATTCCTGAGCTCTGGACATCTTCCAACATTAGAACAGAACAGGAAAATCATTATGTTGGCCAAGGTCCAACATAGGATTGGAAAGGGTTGTAAGAGCTTAGCTGGGTCTACATCTCACCTTGTGCCCCTTGCACTTACCCACAACTGGATTGTGCAACACCCCTCCCAGTTTCAGCTGATACTCTCAAACTGGCCTATCTCCTGCTTTTCTGTAGTTGTTAATTATTTTGAGTTTTGGCCAATTGCAGAACCATCCAATGAGCCCATTGATCTTTTCTGTTTTTTCCTACACAGACATTGTACTTTTAAAAATCTCTTTATATTCAATACCCAAGAGAGATATTAAATAAACAAATCCCATAAATTAAATTATATGATGTTCATGTGTGCTGTAAAGTACAATATACTACAAAAGCAAGTATTTTCAATATTTTTGTTCCTTCCCTTCTGTCCATCTATTCAAAAGGTTAGAGCTCTGTCGCAGATAACCAAACCTACATCTTAGTTTCCCTGGGACCTTAGGCATATATATTACGTAAGAAGGAGCAGGTATCTGCTTGAGAAAGCGTTCAAGAGCAAGGAAAGACTAGTCTTACTAGACATTTCTAAAAGGACAGTGAAGGACAACAATCAAATGTCTTATAACAACTGTGTCTTCTAAGTCCTAAATGCTCAACTTACCACTTAGATACATTATTTCAAGGGCCAGAACATCGTCCTCAATATACACACAGATGTTTTTTACCACACGTGAATAGCACTGTGTCTATTCCTGTATGGGTCAATGTTTCACCAAGCCATTTGTTTCAGAATGCTAGACTTTTGTCTCTGTGTGTTCAGAGACGCTCTCTGCCATTGGTCTTTTCTGTCCTGTCAGTATATTACAACCGAATATAAAAATACCAGTTCGAGCATAATTTTAATTTTTCACTTTCCTTTTACCACCTCAATTCCTTACCATTTCACATTCCTCAACACCTCAACTCGCCTTTGGCAGCCAACACTCCCTTGAAATTATTCTCTTAACTACCAAATCCAAAGGACTGTTTTCAGTACCTTTTTGATCTTTAGCTTTACATTGTGATGGCCTTAGATACAGTTGACCATTCTCCTAAATATCCCTCTTTTGGCTCCAAATGTTATTTTCTCCTAGATTACCACCTGCAACTCTGCTCATTCTCAGCTTCCTGGTTGTTGTTGGTTTTTTCTTTTTTTTCTTTCTCTGTCTGCCCCTTGCAAGTTGATGCCATCCAATAATTAATCCCCAGCTCTCTTCTCAACATACCTCCCTTACCACATTTGTCTCAGTTATATCTACAGATTTGGCTGATGGTTCTGAATTCTTACCTCCAATTCAAGAGTCCTCCCTCCAACCACCTAATGGACTTCTTCAACTTCCAATGCTTTTGACACCTCAAAATCAATAGATTCAGTATCTTGCTTTCTTCTTCTTGGTATATTGATTAAATTCAGTTAATAACTACATACTGAGCCCTACTATGTATCAAGAATTTTTCTGGGTCCAATAGGGAATTAAATAGGAAAAAAATACATCTACAGTGCATTTAATCTAGGTATAAAGGTGACATTCCAGAGGAGAGCTCCATGGTATTTTCAACGTGCTCCATATGAATATGTATTGAATTGCTTTACCTTTTTTCCTATGGGTACACAGAAAACATTCCATAATTTCTTTTATCAGGCCCATGCTATGAACATTTACATTGTTTTCAATGTTTTGCTTTTTAAAAACATGACATAGATACTCTTAGATGTATGGCTTCATCTTTCTATACCTCTGCAGAATTAACTAGAAGTAGAATTATTGGGTCCAGAACTATGTACATCTGTAATAGTCACAGACATTCAAGCTGATTTTTCCTAAAGTGGCACCAGTTTTAACCACACTTGTAATTTACAAGAATATCCATTTCCCTCCACCTTTGATAACACATAAATCAAAATGTTTTCCCATGTAATTTCCCAAATATTTACATAGAAATTAGCTATCAGTCTAATACCTCTTTTGTAGTTAATCCATCGTTTTCCTTCTGGCTGCTTTTAAGACCTTCTATTTGCCTTTGATATTTTATAGTTTTACTAAAATATCTATAGGCATGCCTTCCTTTTAATTAACTTTCTTGAAATTTTATGTCTCTGTGGTTGCTAACATTCATCATCTCTGGGAAATTCTCAGGCACTATTTATTTGAATACTGCCTTTTCTTTATTATCTCAAAATAAATCTCCAATTGAATACTTGATATTTGTTCTTTTTTGTTTTCATTAGGTATCATTTTTCCACATAGTATTTCACAGATTCCCCTTTGATTCCCCTTGCAACTCACGGTTGTGTTTATTGTGTTTATTGTAAAACACAAAGTATTGTAAAGATTGCATCCATTTGTGACGGGCAACATGCTGTTTTGATATACATCTGCCTGAGGAAAGGGGATTCAAGATAATTAACATATGTATTGCCTCACATGTTTATGTTTTTGTGGTGAGAACGCTTAAAACCTACTATCTTAGCAATTTCCAAATATATAGCACAGTCATTAATTACAGAGACTATGATGTAAAATATATTTCTTGATCTTATTTCTCCTGTCTAAGTGAAATTTTATATCCTTTGAATGACATCTCTCCAATCCTCTCTACCCCGAGCTTCTAGTAATAATCATTCTATTTTCTGCTTTGATGAATTTGACTTAAAGATGTCACATATGAGTGAAATCATGTGGTAGGAGGCTTCAGTCCCTGGCTTATTGCACTTAAATAATGTCCTCCAGGTTTATCCATGTCCGCACAAATGATAGAATTTCCTTCTTTTTAAGACTGAGTAGTGGTATTAATATATACCACATTGTTTTTGTTCATTCATCTATTGACGGACAATTAGGTTCATTTCAAATAATACTGAAATGAACATGGGAATGTAGATAATCCCCTCAACAATATTAATTTCAAATCCTTTGGCTATATGCCCCAGTAGCTAGATTGCTAAATCATATGGTAGCTCTCTCTTTTTTTTAATGTTTGAGGGACATCCATACCGTCTACATAATGGCTGTGCTAATGCTCATTCCCACCAAATGTCTGCAAGCATTCCCTTTCCTTCAGGTCCTCACTAACCCTTAGATTGTATTTTCTTTTTGATAATAGCCATTATGACAAGTGGGAGGTGGTGTCTCATTGTGGTTTTAGTTTGTATTCTCATGATGATTTTACTGATGTTGAGCATTTTTCATATACCTTTGGCCATTTGTAGGTCTTAATTTTTTGAAATGCCTATTCAAGTCCTCTGCCTGTTTTTAATGAGGGTTATTTGTTTTCGGGCTATTGAGTTGCTTGTGTCGCTCAAGTATTTGGGCTATTAACCCCTTGTTTGTTACGTGGTTCACAAATTATGTTCTCGCATCTCCTAAATTGTCTCTTCATTCTGTTGTTTTCTTTGCTGTGTGGAAGCTCTTTAGTTTCATGTAATCCCATTTGTCTATTTTTGCTTTTTTCATGTGTACCTTTGGATTCAATCCTCACCCAGACCAACTTCATGGAGTTTCCTCCTATGTTTTCTTCCAGGAGTTTTACAGTTTCGGGTCTTCTGCTTACGTCTTTAATCTAGTTGGAGTTAATTTTTGTTTATGGTGTCTGATGAGAGTCCAATTTCATCTTTCTTCACGTGAATATTCAGTTTTCCCAGTATCAATGGGAATTCCCAGTATGCAATCTTCATCAAAAATCAGTTGCCCATAAATTGGTAGATTTATTTCTGAGCTCTCCATTCTGTTCCAGGTGTCTCTTTTCATGGCCGGTACTATGCTGTTTTTGTTGCTATAGCATTATAGTAGATTTTGAAATCAAAGACTGCAATGCCTTCCTTTGGGTTCTTTTTGCTTCACATCACTTGTGTGTTCTTACTGCATCCTCCATATTTCTTACCTCTTTTGTGTTTTTTGCAGCTTTCCCCCCTTATGCTCTATGCTCTGAGTAATTTCTTTAGACTTACTTTCTAATTCATTAATTATCTCCTCAGTGTTTAACCTGTCAGTTGAGTTTTAGGTTTTAATGATCATTTATTTTCAGTGTTGGTTGTACCATTTGTGGTTTGTTGTTTCTCCTGATTCTGAGTCCTGTGTCCTGTTGCCCTGGGTATTTGGTAGATTTTGATTGCATGCTCATACTTGGTTTCACTTCATTATAGTAGCCTAAACTGGGGATGCTCTTCTCCAGAAAGAGTAGGGGTGGTTACTGATCTGACACAACTTTAGCTTCTTTCCAAGGCTTTCACTTCACGGAAAAGTGTTTCATCAAAAGGGAGAGCAGGCTCATGATCCTTGTCCTAGTGTTGGTATTTGCCTCTCAAGCAAGTCTCAGTTTTAACTCTGTTCAGTATTGTGGTCTCAACTCATAGTTCTTTTTTTGTTGTTGTTGTTTCTTTGTTTTTGGCTTTTATTTTTTCCTCCTTGAATCTCAACTATTTTCTACTAATCCCTCTATATATTAAATATCTTTTTTGAAACTTATGCAGCCCTAACCCAGCAAAGGTAGTTCTATTTCCAAGTGCTATAAATTGAGAGAGAATCAAAGGTGGTGAAAAACAATTTGGTAGTTTCTTATAAAGGTAAGCAAACATTTACCACACAATTTATAATCCCACTTCCAGGGTATTTAACCAACTTAGGAAAATGAAAACTTTCATTTACAGTAAAACCGATGTGTACAGCACATTATGTTTAAAGTGACTTTTTCAGAATCATCAAAAACTGGAAATAGCCTGATCTATTCTTCATTGCTGAATAGATCAACAAATTCCAGTATCATAAAATATATTTCTGCAATAAAAAGAAACAAACTACTGATACAGACGACGATAAGAATGAATTGTAAATGCATTTTTCTAAGCAAAAGAAATGAACTCAAAAGATGGCAAACTGTGTGATTTCATGTCTATGACATTCCAGAAAAGGCAAAACCATAGAGACCGAAAACAACTAAGTCATCCCAGGGGGTTGAGATGGGGGAGGAAGTCTTGACCATAAAGGATCAGCACAGGGAAATATTGGGGGGGGGCAGGTGATGGAGCTGTTCTATATATGGATTGTTGTAGTGGCTACAAGACTATATCAAAACTCTCAGAGCTATGTACACAAAAATTAGTGAATGTCACACTGTGGATTTTAAGATAACAAATAAATACAAAACCATATAAATAAAACAATATAAATAAAAACAAAACAAAAATCTGTATCCTACGACCAGACAATCTCACCCTGGAGGAGTGAGAATCTTGCACCTTTCTCAAAATAAAACAAACCTTAAGAACATGAAGGAAAAGAAGCGAGAACTCTTTCTGGCTTGGCACTGCTCAGACCTCTCCATAGAAAGTCAAGGTATGAAAAGTTACTGGTTGCTTTTCACATATTACTATTCAATTCACCTTGACCTCTTCCCCCAGGTTTCAAAAGAACAAAAACAGCCTAATGGAAACAAAACACTTTGGCACCTTGGTATTTAATGATGTATAATCACACCTCTGTTAGCTCTGTAGCACTTAGTCTAACCTTAGAGTCTGTTTCCTTCACAAAGGAAGACAGGATATGAAATACAGTCTGAGCTACGCACTTGAAGAGCAGGGTCTTCATGAATTCAAAATGCATCTAAGCCCTCTGTTCCATGATTTCCTCCTGAAGCCTTCATTTTCATGAAATGCCATCAATCAAAAGCATTGTACAGAATGTGTAATGGTAAGCTTTTAAATCAAAAGCGAATTAGAAACTGAACTAAAAGGATGTTGCAGAAACTAAGCTACTGATAATGACAAATTCAACCTGTTCCCCTTCTAAATCACCTGGTGGCTACTTGTGTGGAGTTGTTGTAGTCTACTGCCTTGTCGTTGCTGTTTTTCTCTTGCACCTGACTAACACTTTCAGGCATACCAAGGAAGATATCCGATTACTAAACTAATAAAATTATGCCCTCAACCTCAAAATCTATGCTTACAAGAGGGAGTTTACCAGCCTTGTAACAGCTATGGAGCAGAGTTTTAGCTGGTATTGTCACTGTTGCTTTGAGACACACACACACAAAATAGAGTTGTCTGAATCTATGTCTTCTCAGCAGCCCAGGAAGAAAGTTCAGAGAACATTTGTGGCATTGACTCTTTAGTAAAACAAAACAACTTAAGGAATAAATACGAACACCTTCCCTCTCTTGAAGTATCTGTGATACACTCACAGAGAAGACAGCGAATTCCACACACTCAGGTTTTTCTGCACACCTGCCTGCGGTTGAACTCAGGTAACTATGTCTTTTTTTGTGCCAGGGTTTTTGGCCTCTGTGGATGACACAACACAAAGAAAGCGTTAATTAGTGATTACGATCCTTGTGAAAGCATGAGAGAAGCAGATGAATCATATATTTCTTGATAAAAATCAGAGGTGGTCATAAAATCATTAAACAAATTATACTAAATGCAAAGTCTCATTACTTCATATCCAACCTTCTCATTAGACAATTCTGCTTAATTTCTGGGTTTATTATTTATATTGTGCAATGACTGAAATGAATGTGTCTTTCCTCACTACTTCCCTCTCCACTTCAAACAGACACACATGTGGAAATATTTTAAAAAGAAAATGGCCGTATGTAAATGCAAGATAAGATTTTTTAATGGCTACTACTGGCACTCTCCCAAATACAGTGATTTTCCAGATAGCAAATCTAACAGCCACATTGTTTTTTCCTATCTATGATGTATACACACTGCTTAAGCCAGTTTAAGCAGCATTCTAAAAATGGTGGCAGTACCCAAGTGCTTTGCACACATGCTTGCAACAAACAGGCATAAATCGCAAAAATATGCTACCCACATAAAATTTTCATTTTTTCAGGCACCACAGAAAGACACCATAGGCAACACCATAAAGATGGACATTTTTAGCTCTTAAACTTTCAAAAAAATCCTCTCTACTGAGAATGACTTGGTTCACTACAATGAGTTTTCTACAATAATTAGACTTGGATTGTATGCAAATAATAAAAGGAGAACTAAATAAACAATGACCAATCCAGTGTCTTAATCATCAAAGACTACAGAACGCTCAAATTGATTTAGATCACCTAACACATCTCAAATAAACAAACAAAAAAACCTCTTCATTACTTTCAATTCATGCATTCTGATTCCCTTATTTGTTTACTACACTG
This sequence comes from Galago senegalensis, assembly GCA_963575145.1. NCBI lineage: Eukaryota > Metazoa > Chordata > Mammalia > Primates > Galagidae > Galago > Galago senegalensis. Next base: position 52,399 of record CAUYTI010001374.1, read on the forward strand.
GTAGCTTCGCTTTATAATTTTTTTATATTAGTAGTCCATTAGGCAGAGAATACATATTTCTATTGAGTTGCATCTTTGGAAAGCATTTAGAAAATTGAGGGACTTAGGTTACGTTAAACACCTAGAGATCAGATGCCGTAGTTCACACCTGCAATCCCAGCATGTTGGAAGGCTGCAGTAGAAGGATCATTTGAGGATGGGAGTTGAAGATCAGCCTGGACAACAAAGCAAAACCCCATCTCTACAAAAAAACTAAAAATTATTCTGGTGTTCACACCCAGCCTAATACATTGCATGGGAATATTGCACACTTTCTGGGTGAGGGGCATGTATGTAACTTTGAGTTAAAATATGCAAAAGTAAACTAACCAAAATGTGTTTATCCTGTAATAAGCTGAAATTTTTAAAAATAATAATAATAATCGCAACAGCAACAGAAATAAGCAAATGGGACTTAACTAAACTGAAAAGCTTTTGTACAGCTAAGGAGACAACAATTAAAGCAAATATACAACCTTCAGATTGGGAAAAGATATTTGCATGTTACGAATCTGACAAAGGTTTGATGACTAGAATCTATAATGAACTCAAATTGATCAATGAAAAAAGACCAAACAATCCCATCTATCACTGCATAAGAGACATAAACAGAATGTTCTCTGATGGAGACAGACAAATGGCTAACAAACATGTGGAAAAAATGCTCATTGTCCCTAATCATCAGAGAAATGCAAATTAAAACCACTCTGACATATCACCCAACCCCAGTGAGAATAGCCCACATCACAAAGTCCCAATGGATGCCATGCAGATGCTAGCATGGATGTGGAGAGAAGGGAACACTTATGCTGTTGGTGGGACTGCAAATTAATACAGCCTCTTTAGACAGAAGTATAGAGAGTCCTCAAAGAATTCAAATTAAACCTGCCATTTGATCCTACAATCCCATTATTAGGCATCTACCCAAAAGAAAAAAACTCATTCTATCATAAAGACATTTGCACTAGATTATTAATCACAGCTCAGTTTACAATGCCAAGATATGGAAACAACCTAAATGCCCACTAACCTAGGAATGGATTAACAAACTGTGGTATATATACACCATGGAATACTATTGAGCCATAAAAAGATGGAGACTTTACATATTTTGTATTAACCTGGATAGAGTTAGAACACATTCTTCTTAGTAGAATATCACAAGAATGGAAAAGCAACTATCCAAAATACTCAATACTAATATGAAACCAGTAGACAATTCAATACACATAAGAGAAAAACTCATTTCAATTCAAGCTGGGGAGGGGAGAATGAGGGAGAGAGAATGAGCGAGAGAGGAGAGAGAATGAGAAAGGGGTGTTGGTGCGCTCCCATCTAATAGGCACAATGTAAGGGTATATGGCACACCTCTGGGGTGTGGGACATAACTAAAAGAGGGACTCTACCTAACAAATGTAAACATTGTAACCTAGTTGTTTATACTCTCACATTAACCAGAAATAAAAAATAATCATAATAAAAAAAAATTATCCTGGTATGGTGACACTCTCCTATAGTCCCAGCTCCTCAAGGAGCTGAGGCAGGAGGAACCTACCCTCCTTAACCTAGGAGTTTGAGGCCGCAGTTAGCTACGATCATACCACTGCATTTCAACCTGGCCTACCAACTGAGAGCCTGTCTCTACAACAATGAATAAATAAATAAATAAATAAGCAGCTAGAATCACTAGGGTCTCACAGTTAGAAAGGTCACACACTTACTATATATCAGGCAGTTGCCATAAATTACCTCATTCAATCTTCACAATCTCCTATATGGGGAACCATAGGCTTAGTAGTCAGGTGACTTATCAACAGTCACACTGTTTGTAAGCGGGGGAGGTGGAATTCCAGCACTCTTTTGTCTGAAAAATCCCTCTTTTCCTCCTTGCTGAGCCTCCGCTGCTACCACATAGCAGCAATAGCAGGGCGCTCACTCCTCTTGGGACAGCAAATCTTCGGATGGCTCTGGCTTTAGAACTTTTGATGTCAAACAACTAATTATTAAACTAATGTTAAAAAGTTATAGCATGCTATTAAGATTGAAATTATCATCATTCGTTGCCAACAACTATCTCCTAATCCTGCCTGGGGGAGGGTGTGTCTAAGCCTACAGGTTTCTTTTTGAAGATAATCTTCAAAATTGTAATCATTCTACCATACGTTATTACTTGGTTTTCATATTATAATCAGATGGGTTTCCTTCCCTTAAAAAAAAAAAAAAAGGCCTAGGATTTCTGTAATGTTGCATCATTTCTTGATTGAGGTCCCAGAATTTTGCATAATAAATCCAGATGATTTTAGCCTGAAAAAGTGTTCATGTAGATGATATCAACCAACCTTCCAATTCTTAAAAGAACTTCCAAGCTATTCCTGGAGAATGTCTTCTTTTAACAAGATTACATTCTGATAGATTTGCCTAGATAAATTTACCTATAAATACACTGAACTGAACTGCTACTTGGGTAATTTAAGCTTGCATATTGTTATAGATATATAATTTAAACTTAGTCAAATGTACTTATATCTAATGTTACATATGATTATCCAAAAGCGTTTTCCCTTAAAGATCATTGTCGCTTAGTTGCAGCTTATGACAGATTCTACCGAAATAACATCTCACCACCACATTTAATCAGATACAAAGAAATCATTGTCAGCATTCTTTCTTCCCACTTGTGGTAGCAGAGGTACATGTGTTCAGTTTAGCAAGTGTCCATCATAAAAGACCAAGAAAAAAATGAGAATGCCAGAACAGTGTTATCTGGCCCCGTATGACATTAAGATGGCATCTAGACTTTACCTTACCCCTCCAATTCTCTCCCACTCAATTTCTTTCCCCAAATCTTTTGCTTCTGTTTCTTACCCCCAAAACACTCAATTTGACACTAAGAATTTCTCACCTCTAAGGTTTTTTTCATGTGACTTGCACCTAAAAATTGTCTCCCTCTCATGAGAACTTGGACACTGTGTTGGCTGACCCATCAACTCTTGGCAAAGGGCTTGAAAATCTATCATTCTGAGGCCCAGTGCCCTAGAACAGCACCTGGGCATTACATACTGGTCAGAAATGTGTTGATATCTTATTATTTTATACATTGACTTACTCCCCAAACTTCATGACACTTTTTCAAACAAACAGTACATAGAAAAAACTCTTTTGTACTTCAAAAGAAAAAACAACAAGATATAGCAATTAATTAGAAATTTGATATTTAAAGAAATTGCTTATTGAAAAAAGCAATACAGTGTAACCCTGCTATTATACAGTTCCTCTTAAACAGAATTCAAGTATATTCAGGGATGAACTCCTAAAATACCAAACATCCTGATATGAAATAATTGCTGTACAATCTGGACATGTATCCTATTATTTGACACCAGCATTTATTCAGTATTCAAAAATATTTCCTAAGTACATGTTATATCCTAGGCATTGGAGATCAACTTTACTATATTTAACATTTATACAAGGTTATGTTTTGATGAGCTTTATTCACATTTCTAAGATCATAACAATATTCCTCCAAGGTGAGAAGTCTTACATAGATGCGTCTAAATAATTCCAAACAAAACTACTTAAATAAACTATGGAAATATAAAAAGGACTCAGGTCTAAGTTCTGAAGATTTAGTTTAAACTCATACCATTCTGTCCCCATTTCCAAGACTCTATGTCATCTCTTCCTTCCTATACAAGTAAGATTCACTCAAAAATATCTAATATTCTCCTAAGTAAATTACAGATAGCATGTGCAAGTCTATAATGAACAAAGCAAATTACAAATAATATGTGTGTGAATCTATGTGAACAAATTGATTACAAGAGTGACTACAATATGAAACTAAAATAAACATAAATCATCAGAATCCATGCACAGTGGAATTTATCGAAACTTGTGTTTATCAATTTTGCATTGGCAAAGGTAATACATCACACAATAAAAGCCTGTCATGACATGCCTCGTGTATAAAACATGCCCCAATTAACATGCAACTTATTTCAGTGTATCAAGGTCATGGAAAAAATTCCAGTAACTAGCCCTCTGTTGGAACCACCCAATGAGTTTAATTATAGACTTGTCTATAATGAAGACTCCCTACATCAAATACTTGCTTGGAAATCTACTCAGCATACTCTAGAAATTTTGAAAACAAATAAAAATCTTGAATATTGCAAAGATACTTACAGTAGAAGTTCCTTTTTACTCGTGGGTTCATCATTTGGTGATGTTTTCATCAGGAGTCATCATGCTTTTGATCTTTAATGCCGTTCTTCCTCCAAGTTTTCTTGTCCGTAACTTCCAAAACAGAGTCACTTGTACTAACAAGCCATCGTCCCATACTGTTTCCTTTTTTGTGTGAATGTTACCCTGTAAATCGATTTCCTGTCCAAAAACACTCAAAATGAACAAACGCTGCTCTCTGCAAGTGAAATGTGCTACTCAAATTCTCTGCTTTTGCAGTTTAGGTCAGGAAGAAATTCCGGAGAACTTCAAAGACAGAAGTTCCTTCCTTATGAATGAGCATATCAGAGTTGCCAGCGTCATTTATTCTCACTAGTTTGTGGCTCAAGTGCTATTTACACATGAAGCATGCATGTCCTGTGTGCAGCCGAAAGACCCTCCCAATTGCCACAGTAACAATATCCCAAATCAGGCTTAGCATGCTTTGAAGTACATAATGTTTTCCATTCCTGAAAGGACAAAGAGATCTGCATTGTCAACGTTTATTTTTAAGCTCATGTGCCTGCTAAGTGCAGTGGCAAACCGCGTGGCTTTCCGTGCCTGTAGTACCATTGCTGGAACCTATTAATGCAAACAGATGAATCACTGGCTGCGTCTACATAGTTTTTACTTCTTTTTTCTTACCTTATCTAAATTGCATGGACTATAATTTCTGAAATCAGAAATGTTATCAGTTTTCTGGGCTTGCTTGTTTTATCAGTATAGAAGCAATGTAAGGAAGTCAAGTAAGAGGGTAGTTGCAAATAGCTTTTGCTGAGATAAGAAAGTTCATAATTAGAGGGAGGTTCTGTTTCTGGGAGACATTTGAAAGGCATGTAGAGACAGTGAAAATGACAACAAACTTTAAATAAAGGAGTGAAAGATTAAAAAAATTAAGGAGAGAAAAGGAGAGACAGCAAAAGTGAAAGTGTGCAAGAGAAAGAAGAGAGAGAAAGAGAGAGGGAAAGAGAGAGGCCTTGACTATTAGCAATCATTTTCCCCATATTTTCTAATTGTTGGGAAAGCAAATTGCTCTGGTTTGTATAACCCCCTACCAGTCTGCTCAGCCCACCAGTATTAGGCCACATGTCATCTAATACCAGACTAAGACTGTGGAAACACATTATTGCTCTATTAAAGTCATAACTAAACACAGCTGAGCAATAGGTGGTAGGTAACCCCAAGGTAATACAATCCGTACTATGGAATTTCAAGCTCAAATTTTAAACATCTGGTTTGGATAGGGTAATAAATGTGATAATGTACCTTAAATACCACTATTCAAGTAACATAATCCTTCCATCTGATTGAAACAATGAACGCTTTTCAAATCATATGATATAGGTAGACACTTAACTTTTGTGTACCTACAAAAAATAAATGTTTCTAACACTGTACACACGTACAACAAAAGCACATAAACAGTCAGCTGGTTTGACCAGAAATAAGAATGGGCTTTTGCCAAAACCCTCTGTGCTCTTTTTTTCTGGACATCCCTTTACTCTATTGCATTAATTTGAGGAAGGCTTGGCTGAGCTGGAGGGGAAAGGAAAAAACGTGAAAACTAATAATGCTAATTAGACCAGACAGAGATGTGAACCCCTGACCTCTGTCTCAGCAGTGCCATCTCATACAGCCCACGAATTCCAGCCACTGGCGTCTGCGAAAGAAAGCAAATCAGATTATCCTTATCCTGTTTTAACTTCATGGGGAAGAGTTTGTATATTTCAAATCTAAATATAGTAGAACTTTCATAGTTGACCACCTCCTGATATTGACCACCTCCTTAAGATGACCTAATTTTTATAGACCAGACAAGCACCCCGTGTATGTATCAGTAGAGTAAACCTAGTTCCTTATGTGGACCACCTCCATACGTTGACATTTGTTACAGTCCCTAGAGTGGTCAACTTACAGAGGTTCTACTGTGTTACCATAATACAAAATATGAGACATTCACTGCTGGAAATAATGCTGGAGTTCACAAGTTAAGATCCCCTTAAATTAGTACTTAGAATTAGACCCATTGATGGAAAAGTACTACTCTATGAGTATTTACTGATTTTCTATATTTGTACATAAAAAGGCTGACAGAGGGATCTGGAGGATAGAGAAAGTGTGTACAAGGTGCTGGGCCAAAAGTCATGCTGGGAACGATAAATGGTAGACTAGTATCAGGCTGAAAGATAAGGATAAGGCTTGTGTTGATTGAGAGCTCATGTGTTGCAGAAAGGGAAGAGTCTTTACAGTGGAGTATTGTGCAATTCATCTTTATTTATTGAACATCTACTATGCCCCAGGCACTGTGCTAAGAACACCTTGCTTTTATGTGTTTGATGGATTAATATAAATACCTACAAAGTAGAGGGGAGCAAAGATGAGGGAGAAGTTAATTGTTCAGCAAGATTAAGGTTGATGTCTGGGTTGTGTTTGGGGGAGGAACTAGAATCTGTCAAGCAGACAACAAGTGGTAAAACATTCCAGGCAGCTGAGTTAGAGTGTGCAATCATGAGTGAGTGAAATGGCAAAATTATTCTCAAAAACACAAATAATATGCATGACTGGTTTCTAAAATTCCAGTGGAATACTGCAAAGGGCAGGACACTATGGTCCAGGTTTGTCCCTTAATCATGTGAGCTATCTAAAGGGAGAAACGAAATCTTAATATCACCTGTACAACTGGCACAGAATAAATTAACATAAACAAATTGCCCTGCCACTCTGACCTGCAGCCAGGAGTGTGTGAGTACATCCTGCTCCAGTGGTGTTCCATTCTTTCTCCCAGCAAGTAGTCTTGTTCAAAGTATGTTTGAACATCAAGAATACTGAAAATTTAGTCACTCCCTTATTTCCTCCTGATGCTCAAAGCTTCATGAGTCAGGTGAATGGTATTTGAAAAACTTGGCACCAAATAAAAACCCCAAGTGCTTTTTCTTGGTTTGAGCCAAACCGAAACCTTTTCAAAGGCGTGAAAACATGCAGCCACATTGGTTTGGTTTTCTTCCCTGGGCTGCTCTCCTTCCTGGTGCTGGCCAGCACCACACAGAAGTCTTGTGACATGAGCCATTTCCACGGAATTTTAAATTCTGCCAAAAACAAGAGGGATTGGAAATTTCATGAGAATAGTTATTCTTAGGAGATTTCCATCCCAGATTCTGAAGTCGTGTGGCTCAGATAAGCATCTAAAATGCACTGCCAAACTTTCTGAGGTCCTCCAATGCACTTATTACCATTTGCATTTCTACATAAATACCTCAAAGTAACAGTGAAGGCAGTGTTCTGTCGGAAACATTTTCTGTCTGCCAGCCCAAGATTCTTCTACCTACGTGGAAATGGGTTTGGAATGCCGCTTACAACACAAACATGGGTTTGAATGTCCCCGGAACATGTTCAATTTTCAGACAAGACATGTTTACATTCTCCAAAATCAAAATAACCTACCCCAAAGCAACCCTTCAATTATTTTCTGTCCTTCTGCTTCTGACTTCAAAATATAACAAGAATTGGGGGGTGGGGCTCATATTGCTAAGCATGTAACTTATTCAAGCTCTCACAATGGCCTCAAGTCTCATGAGAAAATTATATTAATAACAACCCAAATCCCACTAATTGTATGAGTTAGCTCTTGCTATATAACACACGTACTCCAAAACCGAGTGGCTTACAACAATTGGCATTTATTGTTGATCATGATTCTATGAGTCGATGTGACAATTCTGGTCTCACCTGGGCTCATTCAAGCAGTCAGCTGCATGCTAGGTAGGTGACTACTAATCTTGGCTGGGTGTATTAACATGGAGTCAGCTGGCTGCAGGCTGCTATAAGGTGGCCTTAGCCTCAGCCGGGACCCTGTGTCTCTCACTTGCACATTCCTTTCGTATCCCTTCCACAGATGAGTGGATGAGCCCAGACACGTTCTGCCTCACTTGAGTATGATTTCAAGGCAATCGGAGGCAAGATGGGAAGTGGAAATGTACAAGTACATTTTAAAACCTCTTTTTTGAGTCAACATGTTAAGGTCAAAACAAGACATGAGCCAAAACAAGACAAGAGGTCAAGCTCAGAATCAGCATGGGAAGACACTCTCCACCAAAGGATGTGGGAGGCGTTGAAAATTGGAGCCACTCATGCAATTGATCTACTATAGCACATTGATAAGAATTCAGTTATATTCAGTCAATTGGATGCCCTGGGGATGATGTCACTCTCTTAGCCACGAGACAAGAGTTAGCTTTTAGTCCTGAGGCAGAAGAGTGAAACTAAACCCCAGGTTGGAGTGAGTAGGAGGTGTCCCAAGAAAGCACAGACAAAACATCACAATATAGCACCTGTGCCAACGGCTGAAGGGCAAGTATGGCCAGAGACAGCGATGGGCCACACATTATAATAGCCAAGTAAAACCATCTGGCAAGGTGGAACCAAAGTTGACCAACATTAACAAGAACTTAAAAGATGACATCTCTCTGGAGAAATTGTTATGGGAGTGGTTCTTTTGGTAGAAGAGTGGTCACAAAATCAGTTGCCCCTATGAAATAAGAATGACTAAAAGATTTTATTCAATGTAAGAGTGGTGAGAATGAGGGAACGGGGGCTCCGTGACAAGAGCACTTAGGCTACTCACCTCCAGCCAATGGTTTCCCCAAAGGACTGAGTCTTAGTATGGCCAGCTCTTAAAAGGTTTAAAATAAGCCTGAAATGTCATGTATTACTTCCTGATTTTTAAAACACTTGGAAAAATATCTGCAAGCATGATTTACCTGCCCTACAGACCACTAGAGTGGAATCCCAAGTGCAGAGGTCTTATTCCCATGGGACTAAGCCTATTTTAAGCAGATTCTCAAAATCCATGTACTAGTACCAGTATCAACAAATTTTTAAAAATTATTTACAATTAGAATACCTATAACCCATTATCACAGAAATGATTTGCTCTTCTAGAGTACCAACCATAATTAAAAAGCATGTAAAAGTATTATTATTAATTACCCCTTTATTTTAAAAATAAACTTACTTTTAACATTTTGTTGCATAATAACTTTCCATTGAAAGTATATTAGTTTAAGAATTGTAATTTGGTCCTTTAAATTGTCAGTTTCTAGAATGCAAACGTTTTCCTGTACAGGTCCCTTCTGATAACAGCTAGAAAATATATTTATGACTAAGCGCTTGCAATTCTCAGTTTTATTTACCAGGAGATTTATTTACACTGCAGTTTTTGGATTTCTCGTTTATTGATTCAGCTTCTCCACTTGCAATGTTAGCTCCTTGGTTCTTTGTTTACTCTACAGACAACCTGGAGGGAGGCTCTTTGAAATCCAAGGACCTAACTATTTCTTCTGCTCTGGGAAGACATCTCCCAGGCACTTTAATCTTGGCATTTTGGGGAAGACCAAAATTTCCAGAAAATAATGATTTACTAAGGCCAGAAAAAGGAAGGTAAAAAGCTTTCCACACCGGGTCTTCGAAACACACCCTTATTACTTTGATTTAAGACTTTTACTTGGATCTCAGTTAATACAAACACAAAATCCAAGGCTCAATACATTTTGTTTTCTATTCTATACTAACTTTGCTCCTTTCATGCAGAGATTTGGAGATGCATTATATATTATGTTGATACAGGTATTCCTATTTTTGGATACATTATTTGTTTTGCATCAGACACTTGTGGTTCATTTTAGATTCCCTTGATTTCATCTATTTCTCAGACCTTCAAAAACTTCCTCCATCTCAGCCACTGACTCTGAGGCCACTTGTGGGTCTGCTGCATAGTTTTAGTCTGAGGGCAAACAAGCAATGTTTCTCGAGTCCTGATTCCTCTAATCCAGTGGTTCTCAACCTTCCTAATGCCGCAATGAACTTTTGTTGTTAAAAAGGGGTCGCAACCCACAGGTTGAGAACTCCTGCTCTAATCATTTTCAAACTTAGATTCTAGAAACACACCCCAGGTAGATTGGGATCTGGCTTTGCTAAAGCTGCCAAAGGACCAGAAGATGCACCTTCTTAAGTGTTGGGTGTCAACTTGTTGGGGAAAACTTTGTCTTGTAAGAAGCAGAAAATGAGAGAGAGATGGCAACCAAATGTCATCTCACTTCTTCCCCCAAGTGGGTTGTTACGTGTGTATTTAGACACAGAATTCTCCCACATCCTCTGCACAAACAGTGCTGCATAGTCCAATCAGGGATACAGGGGATGGTGTGGCTATTTCTCTCTGCGGGTCTTTATGAAACCCTGGTCAGCAGGGTAACAAAAGGTCTTGTGTTTGCTTCCCACTTTTCTCTACCACATTTTCCTTCCCCTTTCCCTTTCTCTAATCACCTTGACATTCTGTTCCCAACAAAGCAATAGCATTTGAGCCATGTCCTGAGGTCCATTTCCAAGAGAACCTGGGTAAGATACCTGTGTATGCATATGTGTGTATATCATTCTGTATATACGGTTACACATGTATAGGTTTTTTTTGTTGTTGTTGTTTGGGTTTTTTGCAGTTTCTGACCAGGGCTGGGTTTGAACCCACCACCTCCAGCATATGGGGCCAGCACCCTACTCCTTTGAGCCACAGGCACTGCCCACACATATATAGTTTTAAGAGAGAGACAGATAGCTAGCTATATAGCAATAATTATGTATAGACACACAATTAATTATCTGAAGTCAGATAATTAAATTCACAAACTCATCCTAGAAAAAGTGTACCTGCCTCATTGCTGAGTATTGCTGTGGTTGAGTACCTTAGCTGGCTAAGGGCAGTACTTCAAAGGTAACCATAGTGCTGTTCAGCAATGAGGTATGGATTATACTTTTTATAGGATGAGATTGAGAACTAAATTGTCTGATCTCATATGTATCATCACTTACTTCCCTTCCTGGCCCATACGAAATACCATGTCACATAAAATCGTGAAGTGTTTTTTATGAAGAAAATATTCATATGAGGCAAAATATTCATTGTGAAAAAAAATATTCATATGAAGAATTCACGATCCAGAGAAACTTAGAGGTTTTATTTTCTTTTTATGGTTTTATTTTGTTCTTTATGGAAAAAAAAAATACCCAAAGTAATGACCATAAACTTTGTAAAATGTCAGCCATCAACTTTGGGAAATTATTAGTAAAATCACTGATGCCTTAGGAAAGTGGAGTTTCAGCCTATCAAAATTATATAGAAATGAGATGGGTACTTTGGAGGCACAATTCTTACCTTAAAATGTTTTTCTCTTAAATCTTATAGAGCCTGAAACCAAAGTTGTGCTTTAGCTGCTTTACTGATGGCAGGGGTATATTTTTAAATAAATGTACATTTTTGGCAATTCTCTGTATTTGTGCTGTTTTATGTAATATTTGGTTCATGACAAGGTGAACTTCTAATGCCACTTGTAATATACATCCATAATGCAATCAGCAAAATATACATTTTTGTTTTTAATTACTTGGGTTTTATTCTTACTTCTGAATTCCCAAAAAAAGCTGGCACTTTAATTTGTGGTGTGGTGGTTTAGCATAACTGATCCAGATCAGTATCAGTTACATTTCATGACAGATTTACGGATCATTTTCAGAAATCAGACCATCTGTGCTCATTTTTCCCACCTGTGGGTGAAGAAGAATTTATCCACTCATAGTCAACACTCTCCCAAGCAGGGAGGCATACACCATGACCTGCACAGCCTTCAGATGCCTCTTATAATCACAGCCTTTTAGCACTTACCAAACCTTTTAGCGTCTTATCCAACGGATGGATTTAGGAAGAAAAACCATCAAGGCAATCTTTTTGATGAGAAGTCTTTCAAGAATTGTTAACCCATATGTTCCCTTATATTAATCTGAAATTTTAAAAAAAAAACTTTTTTAAAAGAATTGTTAATCCAGCTAAGAAAGCCTCAAGTGTACAGAGAAAAATAAAGATAAGCTAAATTGTCCCTGAGGCGAGGGATGAAGGAACTGGGCCTCTGGCCCCACGGGGGCTAAAGCATCTCCAGTCAGACAGCAGCCTGAGTGTCTAACAGTCAGCCCTGCCAGAGACCAGAGCCACTGGAGGCTTCTCTTCTGGATCAGACCCGGGGCAGCCCAAGTAGAAAAGAAACCCTATAACATGGAGAGAGACCCCAGGGGAAGAGGAACAACGCTCCCACGGTGAACCCAGGCCTGGCACACAGTAAACATTCCACAAAGGTGGTATTGCATGGAATAACTAATTTGAGCTCTGTATGGGCAACTTCCATAGATATTGATCAAGTCACTTGTCACTTCCTCACCTGGAGCCTTAGTTTCTCCAACTATTCAGAGTAGATAATAATAATTCTTCCTCTCAGGATAATGTCAAAACGGAAATGTGATTGTAATATGAGTTTACTCTGTCAATTCCAAGTAACTAAATAAGTTCAGGAGTAAAATAACAGCTACCTGCATCTTCTTTTTCAAATACACACAGATTTTACCATTTGCCACCTTTTGGCTTTCCCCCAAGAGCAGATCCTGAAACAAGGGATTGTGTGCTGGTAATTTGAGGAGTCATTCCAAGGAGCAGGAGAAAAGGAATGAGAAGAATTAGAAAAGAAAAACTAATTTTTAAGGTCACTGCTGGGCAACTGGGGCTTGATCTCGCTGGGTTCCTTACATTGAGTATATTAATACCGCTGAGAATTCTCTGTGTAAGGATTAACTGGAAATGAACCCATCCATTTGTTCCCACTTTCTTTAAGGGATGCCTCAGAAGTATTAATCGCCTTGCTGTCCAGTACAAATGTCAGACAAAAGAGCTGCCTCCACCAGTGGCTATAGAAAGAAATGTGGACGTAAGAGAAGACGTGTTTGTCATGAGATGCATTGAACTCCACAGCAAGGTGATACTGAATGATTTGAATATGGGCATTGGGGACACTAAATACCATTTTAGTAGCTAAAATGCAGGGCCAGTTTGCTCTTTGGCACCTTCTACTTAACGTAGTGTATAATTTAAATTATAGTATAATTCACACATTTGCTGGATCAACTTTTCCTAAGGACACTTTATTGAACTTGGGCTTAAATCTAATGCCATACTTTTGGGAGAGTTCAAAGACTCTCTTGATTTGTGTGAGTTTTATCCTTCATGTTCACATGGATGGAGCTGGAGAATGTTCTTCTGAGCAAAGTATCACGAGAATGGAGAAAAAAGTATCCAATGTACACACCCCTATTATAAGACTAATTTAAACCTTGTATATGAAAGCTATAACCAAATAG
>CAUYTI010001375.1:0-10379 GCA_963575145.1 Galago senegalensis
GCAACCAAAAAAAAATGGCCAGGTGTTATGGCGGGCACCTGTGGTCCCAGCTACTTGGGAGGCGGAGGCAGGAGACTCGTTTGAGCCCAGGAGTTGGAGGTTGCTGTGAGCTGTGATGCCACAGCACTCTACCCAGGGGGACGGCTTGAGGCTCTGTCTCAAAAAAAAAAAAATTTTTTTTTTTAATTTTCTGACTTGGAAATTCACTGAAGAAGCAAAGAGAAGCAGAACACTAAGTAATTATTCTTTTTTTTTTTTTTTTGAGACAGAGCCTCAAGCTGTCACCCTGGGTAGAGTGCCATGGCATCACACTCACAGCAACCTCCAACTCCTGGGCTCAAGCAAGTCTCCTGCCTCTGCCTCCCAAGTAGCTGGGACCACAGGCGCCTGCCACAACGCCCGGCTATTTTTTGGTTGCAGCTGTCATTGTTGTTTGGCGGGTCCAGGCTGGGTATTCGAACCCGCCACCTTAGGTGTACGTGGCTGGTGCCTTAGCCGGTTGAGCTATAGGCACCGAGCCTCTTTTTTTTTTTTTTTTTTTTGGTGACAGAGCCTCAAGCTGTCCCCCTGGGTAGAGTGCCGTGGCATTACAGTTCACAGCAACCTCCAACTCCTGGGCTCAAGCGAGTCTCCTGCCTCCGCCTCCTAAGCAGCTGGGACCACAGGCGCCCACCACAACGCCTGGCTATTTTTTGGTTGCAGCCATCATTGTTGTTTGGCGGGTCCGGGCTGGGGATTTGAACCCGCCACCTTGGGTGTATGTGGCTGGCGCCTTAGCCAGTTGAGCTATAGGCGCCGAGCCTAAGTAATTATTCTTAAGAATGATCTTCATTAGGCCATTTTAACTTACTAGTTTTTCATTAAGCCACTAACTTATCCTTAATCATTTTTCATTCATGTTTTACTAAGTTTTTTTTTTTAAGCTCCTAAGCAAGTTTGTTGTTTTTTTCTCCTTTTTGAGACAGAGTCACTTTGTGGCCCTGGGTCAAGTACTATGGTATCATAGCTCACAGCAACCTGATACTCTTGGGCTCAAGTGATCCTGTTGCCTCAGCCTCCCAAGTAGCTGGGATTACAGGCACCTGCCACAACATTTGGCTATTTTTTTTTTTTTTTCAGAGACAGGGTCTTGCTTTTGTTCAGGCTGGTCTCAAACTCATGAGCTCAAATGATCCATATGCCTTGGCCTCCCAGAGTGCTAGGACTTTTTTTCTTTTTTTGCCATTTTTTTTTGGCCAGGGCTGGGTTTCATCCCACTACCTCTGGCATATAGGGCCAACACCCTCCTTTGAGCCACAGGCACCACCTCCCAAGTGCTGGGATTATAGGTATGAGCCACCTTGACTGTCTAGCAAGTTTTTTTCTTTTTCTCCTTCAGTAGAATGCCGTGACATCACAGCTCACAGCAGCCTCACACTCTTGTGCTCAAGCGATTCTCATTTTAGCCTCTCGAGTAGATGGAACTATAGGCGCCTGCCACAATGTCCAGCTATTTGTTTTTCTTTATTTTATTATTATTTTTTTTTTAGAGACAGAGTCTCACTTTGTTGCCCTTGGTAGAGTGCTGTGGCATCACAGCTCATAGCAACCTCCATCTCGTAGGCTTAGGTGATTCTCTTACTTTAGCCTTCTGAGTAGCTGGGATTACAGGTGCCTGCCACAATGCCCAGCTATTTTTTTTTTTTTTTTGGATTGTTGTTGTAGTTTGGCCGGGGCTGGGTTTAAACTTGCCACCCTCAGTATATGGGGCCGGCACCCTACTCACTGAGCCACGGGTGCTGCCCCAGCTATTTGTTTTTGTTTTAGCAGGCCCAGCTCAGGTTCAAACCCACCAAGAACCTGTGCATGTGGTTGGTGCCCTAACCATTGAGCAAGGGTGCTGAGCCAGCAGCAAGTTTCTTTCAGACTCTTATTTTTTTTTCTTTTCTTAGAACCAGGATGTCACTCTGGTGCCCAAGCTAGAATGCAGTATTAGCATCATAATTCACTGCAACCTCAAACTTCTGCATTCAGGGGAATCTTCCTACCTCAGTCTCTTGAGTAGCTGGAATATAGGCACACTCCACCATGCCCCGCTAATTTTTCTATTATAGAAATGGGTGGGGTTGGGGAGTATCTCACTATGTTGCCCAAGCTGGTCCTGAACTCCTGGCCTCAACTAGTCCTCCCACTTTGGCCTCCCAGAATACTAGGATTACAGGCATGAACCATCATAGCCAGCCACTAAAGTTTTTAAATTTCTTTTTTCATGAAGTTTTATAATCGGGATTTGGCTGATTGAGTAGTTTTCTTCCGGGTGATGTGTTATATTTTTATTCTTTTTTTTTTTGAGACAGAGCCTCAAGCTGTCCCACTGGGTAGAGTGCTGGTGGCATCAAAGCTCACAGCAACCTCCAACTCCTGGGCTCAAGCGAATCTCCTGCCTCCGCCTCCCAAGTAGCTGGGACCACAGGCGCCCGCCACAATGCCCAGCTTATTTTTTGGTTGCAGCCATCATTGTTGTTTGGTGGGCCCAGGCTGTATTCAAACCCGCCACTTTAGGTGTATGTGGCTGGCGCCTTAGCCACTTGAGCCACAGGCGCAGAGCCTATATTTTTATTCTTATGATTATGGTTATCTTCTCCTTTTATGTCTGTTGTTTGCACCAAATCCAGTTGTCTGAGCCATGTGTTCCAGGTATAAATTTTGTCAAGAAGGTTTGATTATTCTACCGAGTCTTGACAATTAAAACCTTTATTGTGCTATTTTGACTGTTCTGTTTTATTTTGGCTGATCCAATCTATTGGTAATAGTCACTAAACACTGGCTAAAAGACTTTTATCTATTTTCTAGTTAACTTCTTCTTCATGTCAGCAGAGAGACTCAGTGAAACAGAGAGTAGAGAATAGGGATAAGCCAGAAGCTGCACTGTCCTGGCATTAAGTTCCTGAAGGCATGCCAGGGGCAGAAGTCAGGATCAGCATTTCCTGCCTGGGTAGCTCCTGATGCTATCCTGGAATGATGAAGGAGAACCCCCTGGTAGTTCAGGAAAAGAACCACCTTGTCATCCTTTGTGATAAAATTACTATATTATCCTCCCATATCATTTTGTGTCTGTTTGTCAGGTTTAATTACTAGCTGTGCCCTAATCATCCCAGGTGGGTAGCAATAGTGTTGCTGTCTCTCTGCTTATAGCACTAGGTCACCTTGTCTCTAGTACATGTAATGATATCTTTTTCTGGGAACTTAAAGGGGGCCTTTTTCTGTGATTAGCATTAGATTTGCTCAAAGTAAGATAGACACGGCTCCAAAGCTGCACACTTATTTTTTCTGAGGCGGAAAGGAATCCGTTCTGCTTCTAAAATATTTCTATTGCTTGTGTCATGGGATTTTGCTCCCCTGAGGTAAGGCCCTGTCCAACATGTGAATTCTATTTTGAAGAGATAAGTTTTCAAAAAATTAGTGGTTGGCTCAGCACCTGTAGCTCACGCAGCTAAGGCGCCAGCCATGACATCCACCTGAGCTGGTAGGTTCGAATCTGGCCCCAGCCTGCCAAACAACAATGACGGCTGCAACCAAAAAATAGCCAGGCGTTGTGGCAGGCGCCTGTAGTCCCAGCTACTTGAGAGGCTGAGGCAAGAGAACCACTTAAGCCCAGGAGTTGGAGGTTGCTGTGAGCTGTGATGACACAGCACTCTACCCAGGGTGACAGCTTGAGACTCTGTCTCAAAAAAAAAAAAATTAGTGGTTAAGAGTACTACTCTTTTTGATCAGACAGTACAAACTCATCCTGGCACTTACTAGCAGTGTGATCTTGGACAAGCCATATTTTTCAAAGCCTTGGGCTTCTCTGTAAAATGGAAATTATACTTTTCCCTCATAGTGTTGTGAAGATCCAGTGATCTTAAGCACATAAAGGGTCTGGTGGCATTGGTCATCAAATGTCCAAGTATGCCTTGAGGCAAGATATTGTTCGCATTCTCACTGCAGTCTCTTTTCCTTTTTCCAGGGACTTGCTGTCTCCTGACTCAGTCCTGAGTTGCTTGTATCCTGGGGATCATGGAAAAAAAACTCCAAATCCAGCCAATCAGTATCAGTTTGATAAAGTCGGGTGAGTCGGCAGTATTTCCTCTCTCAGCCTCTTCACTGCAGTTTCTGTGGTGGCTCAAGCCCAGCACTTGAGATCTGTTAGCACCAGAGGACAGGGAGGACCACAGGGCAGAAGGGAATGCTTGCTTTTTCTTGCTTACAAAGAGAGGTCCTGAAAGGGTGGAAAATGGTAGAAGGATCAAAACTTGGGGACCACTATAAGAACTCAGGATGTAAGAATAGTGTTTAATGTTTTAATTCTCCAAGGGTTTAAGTTCTAAAAATATTTTATAAATTGATAGATGAAGAAATAATATACTTTATTTGAGATTTTGCTTATGAGTTGAAGGCTGTAAGGAAAAAGGGGGAAAAGTGAACATGGGAAAGATGAAATTCACACTAGGTAACTGATAAAAGTTCAGAGGCTTTGCTGGCAGCCTAGATGTGAGCACTGCTGAGCCTGAGGGACCAGCCAATTTATATAGGCCATGAAGGATGGGAGGAGGGCTGTATCCTGGGATCACAGCAGAAATGACTGATAAAATAATTTTATTCTGTCTTCTTTTCTGCAGCATCCTGACTTTGAGAGACTATGTACTTGACCTAGGTCACCCCTATTTGTGGGTACAGAAGCTGGGTGGCCTCCACTTCCCCAAAGAGCAGCCACAGGTATATATACTGATCCAGTCTTCTTGGCTGAAGAGCCCTGCTTCCTCCCCTATATAGACTCCAGGAAGGCCTCTGATGGCCTTTTGTAGCTCTGAACTGCCAGAATGCTTTCCTTTAAGGTGTGGCCTGTCTTCCATCCTCTATGGACAATAAAATGCCCAAGGCCTGTAAATGTTGTGGCACCTTTTGCCCTTTATGGCCCTCTCTATAGCCTTCTAGACCAACATAACTTGGTCCTTGTTCTGAGTGCAGCATGGCCACATGCCACAGTCATATATAAGGATGCCACAAAGGAGGCATGAGTGTAGCTCCAGGGGGCCTAGTCCCTTAGCAGAAGCCTGCCTTTCCTCAGGGCTGGCCAGAGCCTCTCAAGAACCCAGCAGCTTGTGTTGTTCCTGCCAGACTCAGCTTCTGGCCTGTCAGAGCAGTTAAACTACCATTCCTAAAAGGCATTCTCCTTGGGATATGGATAATTTAGGGTGCTGCAGGATGGTGAGACTGGTGCCTGGAGGAAAGGAAAGGAGCACACAGTTATGTGCAACTCCTTTTAATTCATAGCAGCAAACGGTGATCGCTGACCACTCACTGAGCGCCAGCCACATGGAGACCACCATGAAATTGTTGAAGACCAGGGTACAGTCCCGCTTGGCCCTCCACAAACAGTTTGCATCCCTGGGTAAGCTGATGTTGGGGGCTTAAGAGTCACTTAGACAACATAGAGACAAAAATTACTTAGCTTTTCGCTCAGAAGTCTTGAATCCTGTCAAAAAAGCAAGGAGCCCTGGATTCCTGGCTTTGCTGAGTAGGGAGGTTTGCAGGGCCACTGGGGAGAGCTCAGGCCCATCCATGCAGTGGTCTCAGCTCCTTTCAGAGCTGTCCTGGCCCTCACAGAGGAGACCCACAGTCTTTGGATGGCTCAAGTTCTCAGATTGGTCAGGGCAGTTCATTCTAGGTCAGCACATAACAGACTTGGAAGTGAATTTGACATGTGTTTAACAAGAGCCTGAATAATGCTAGGCACCAAGTATAGTGCTCAGGGAAGGATAATGAACACACTGTCAGACCCCTGCTTTTGTGCAGTTCACATTCAGCTTATTTGAATACAGCTGTTCTAGGGTCTATTCCTTCATCCCTTCCCCAAGACCTACAGAACTGATAGTCCCTTGGGTAAGGCTGAGCCTAGCAACCACCCCCTCCACATCCACCCCCTCCACATCCCTCGTCTGGTGTTTCCTCCTAAGCTCCTCCTAAACTCAGCATGGCTGAGTTTATTTTGTTGCAAGGTTGGACAGCTTTTACTGTGTTGGCCTATTTGCCTTTTAAATTGCCAGCAGAAATTTACCCTGGAGTAGTTCTCCAGCTTTTCTCCCTTAGAGGAACTGACACTAAATGCTTCAGTCATTTTTTCCATCAAGGTCAGCTATGAAAACAGCCCTTTTGGCTATTTGATCTAATTAACAGTCACTGCTGCAAAGGCACTGTCACTGGTTCTGGCTTTAGGGCTTTTTGTTTGGCTGGCCATCATTTACATTAAGGATAAAGCACTATAAATGCTGATGCTAGGTCTGGCTACAAGTGCATAGCACTGGGTGAAGGTCAGGTTGGTATACCTACATTCCTAGCATGTGTTGACCTGGGTGTACCTCTTGAGTACCAGGTGTACCTGAACACCTGGCACAGCCATCTGAGCCGTCTAGAAAGCCCCAGGAGGATGCTAGTTAACCAGCTGTGATTATTACTACCTGTGACACCACTTGTCCTGGTCTCTTTTAGAACATGGCATTGTACCTGTCACCAGTGATTGCCAGTACCTCTTCCCTGCCAAGGTTGTCTCTCGCCTGGTGAAGTGGGTGACGATCCCCCATGAGGATTACATGGTAGGTAGAGGAGTGACAGGTACCCTTACTGTCCAGGGTATTGCAGGACCATGTCACCTTTCGGCTTCTGTCCCCCACTGGAATGGCAGGACATTTAGCTAGAGAAGCCAGCAGTTCACTTGTCCATGGTGCCTCTTCTAGGAGCTGCATTTTACCAAAGACATCGTGGAGGCAGGACTGGCTGGAGACACCAATCTCTACTACATGGCGCTCATCGAAAGGGGCACAGGTACTTGTTCTGATCACAGAGGTTTTAGGCAGTAGGAGACACCAAGAATCAAACACTCCTGGGGACGTTCTGAAGGAAGTGAAAGATCCTGGAATCCTGCTGTGGTAACCTAGCAGAGTTGTGTACATGCTTAATCTTTTTTTTTTTTCTTGAGACAGAGTCTCACTATGCAGCCCTGGGTAGTGCCGTGGCATCAGAGCTCACAGCAACTTTAAACTCTTGGGCTTAAGTGATTCTCTTGCCTCAGCCTCCTGAGTAGCTGGGACTATAGGCACCCGCCACAATGCCTGGCTATTTTATGGTTGCAGTTGTCATTGTTCTTTAGCAGGCCCGGGTCAGGCTCGAACCCATCAGCCTCTGTGTATGTGGCCAGTGCCCTACTCGCCAAGCTATGGGCACTGAGGCCATGCTTCATCTTGTTCAGTCCTCACAACAGTCCTGTAGGTGGTAATATTATTTCCACTATATAGGTGAGGAAATGCTGGCCCTGTCACAAACTGAGTCTGACCTCTGAGCCCGAGTTATTTTTCCTTTGCTTTACCACTCTCTGGTATCAGGCATCCCATTCTTCCTGCTATTTACAGAAGGGCTAGGTACCACTCTCAGGCTATAAAGGGCAGGGTTGCACAGCCTGTTTTCCTCTTTTGCAGTCCCCGCACTCACTTAATATGCATTGAGAATTCTGACTCACACCTTTCCTGGCATCTGGTTCTGCCAAGGCTCCCTACTGGAGCCCCTCAAGGGCTACATTAGGCTGCTGTGCTATTGGCCAACCAAAGGTTGATAGAATCTGAACCTCCAAAGCTTGGTGTCAAGCCAAGGAAGTTGTGTGTAGTGCTAAGACAGTTTAAGAAATGTAAAAAAAGGTTGAAGTCATTAATATAGTTTCTCTCCTCTCTTCTCTTCCCTTTTTTCTCTATGCTTTTTTGTTTTAAATATTCTGAAAAATATTGACTGTTTCAGACACAGTTGAGGCCTCCTGATATTACTCATTTCCTCTCTCCTAATAGGTGACCACTATTTGCATTTTATATATTTGTTTTCTTTTCTTTTCTTTTTTTTTTTTTTTTTTGAGACAGAGCCTCAAGCTGTCCCCCTGGGTAGAGTGCCATGGCATCATAGCTCACAGCAACCTCCAACTTCTGGGCTCAATCAGTTCTCCTGCCTCCACCTCCCAAGTAGCTGGGACTACAGGCACCTGCCACAGCACCCAGCTATTTTTTGGTTGCCGCCGTCATTGTTGTTTGGCGGACCCATGCTAGATTCGAACCTGTCAGCTTAGGTGTATGTGGCTGGCTCCTTAGCTGCTTGAGCCATAGGTGCCGAGCCTGCATATTTGTTTTCTATCCCCCCATCCCATCTTTCTTTTTTTTTTTTTTTCATTTTCCTTTTTATTTATTTATTTTTATTGTTGGGGATTCATTGAGGATACAAGAAACCAGATAACACTGATTGCATTTGTTAGGCAAAGTCCCTCTTAAAATTGTGTCTTGCCTCCCAAAGCTGTGGCACACACCAAAACCCCACCCCCCTCCCTCCTTCCCTCTCTCTGCTTTTACTTTCCCCCACCCCCTCCCTCCTTCTTTCTCTTTCTGCTCTCCCCTTCCACCACCCTGACCATGTCATTAATTGTCCTCATATCGAAATTGAGTACATAGGATTCATGCTTCTCAATGCTTGTGATGCTTTACTAAGAATAATGTCTTCTAGGTGGCGCCTGTGGCTCAGTGAGTAGGGCGCCAGTGCCATATACCAAGGGTGGTGGATTCAAACCCAGCCTGGCCAAACTGCAACAAAAAAATAGCAGGCATTGTGGCAGGCACCTTTAGTCCCAGCTACTCAGGAGGCTGAGGCAAGAGAATTGCCTAAGCCCAGAAGTTGGAGTTTGCTGTGAGCTGTGTGAGACCATGGCACTCTCCTGAGGGCAATAAAGTGAGACTGTTTCCACAAAAAAAAAAAAAATAAAAAAAAAGAGTAATGTGTTCCACTTCCATCCAGGTTAATACAAAGGATTTAAAGTCTCCATTTTTTTAAATGGCTGAATAGTATTCCATGGTGTACATATACCACAGCTTGTTATTCCATTCCTGGGTTGGTGGGCATTTAGTGTTCCCACATTTTCGTGACTATAAATTAAGCTGCAATAAACAGTCCAGTGCAAGTATCCTTATGATAAAAGGATTTTTTTCCTTCTGAGTAGATGCCCAATAATGAGATTGCAGGATCATATGGGAGTCTAGCTTGAATTCTTTGAGGGTCTCCATACTTCCTTCCAAAAAGGCTGTATTAGTTTGCAGTTCCACCAGCAGTGTAAAAGTGTTCTATTCTCTCCACATCTACGCCAGCATCTGCAGTTTTGAGATTTTGTGATGTGGGCCATTCTTGCTGGGGTTAGATGGTATCTCAGGGTGGTTTTGATATACATTTCTCTAATAATTAGCGATGATGAGCATTTTTTCATATGTTAGCCATTTGTCTATCTTCTTTTTTTTTTTTTTTTGAGACAGAGCCTCAAGCTGTTCCCCTGGGTAGAGTGCCGTGGCGTTACAGCTCACAGCAACCTCCAACTCCTGAGCTCAAGCGAGTCTCTTGCCTCCGCCTCCCAAGTAGCTGGGACCACAGACGCCCGCCACAACGCCCGGCTATTTTTTGGTTGCAGCCGTCATTGTTGTTTGGCGGGTCCGGGCTGGGGATTCGAACCCGCCACCTTAGGTGTACATGGCTGGCGCCTTAGCCAGTTGAGCCACAGGCGCCGAGCCTGTTGTTGCTCTTGTGTCTGTTTGCTTTAGCAAAGACTATTCTCCCTCTTGCACAGGCTGGTCGTGAACTCCTGAGCTCAAGAGATCCTCCCGCCTAAGCCTCCCAGAGTGTTAGGATTATAGGCATAAACCACTGCTCCCAACCAGGAAGAGCCTTTCTTTCTTTCTTTCTTTTTTTTTTTTTTGAGATGGAGCCTCAAGCTGTTTCCCTAGGTAGAGTGTCATGGCGTCACAGCTCATAGCACCCTCCAACTCCTGGGCTTAAATCAGTCTCTTGCCTCAGCCTTCCAAATAGCTAGGACTATAGGTGCCTACTGCAACGCCTGGTTATTTTTTGGTTGTAGTTGTTGTTTGGCAGGCCCAGTCTCTGGGGTGTGTGGCTGGAGCCTTAGCCGCTTGAGTACAGATGCTGAGCCCAAGGGAAAGCCTTTCTTAAAAAACAAAAAAAATACAATCTCCATCTGTCACCTAGGCTGGAGTGCAGTGGTGTGATCTCAGCTCACCACAACCTTAAATTCCTGGGCTCGGCTCGGTGCCTATAGCTCAACCGGCTAAGGCGCCAGCCACGTACACCTAAGGTGGCGTGTTCAAATCCCCAGCCTGGACCCGCCAAACAACAATGACGGCTGCAACCATAAAATAGCTGGGCATTGTGGCGGGCGCCTGTGGTCCCAGCTACTTGGGAGGCGGAGGCAGGAGACTCGCTAGAGCCCAGGAGTTGGAGGTTGCTGTGAGCTGTAATGCCACGGCACTCTACCCAGGGGGACAGCTTGAGGC
>CAUYTI010001376.1:0-18446 GCA_963575145.1 Galago senegalensis
GAAGGGAAGGGAAGGAAAGGGAAGGGAAGAGGAGGGGAAGGGGAGGGAAGGGAAGGGAAGAGGAAGGAAGGGAATGGGAGGGGAAGGGAAGGGAAGGGGAGGGGAAGGGAAGGGGAGGGGAGGGGAAGGGAAGGGAAGGAAAGGGAAGGGAAGGGAAGGAAAAAGTAAAGAAAAGAAGGAAGGGAGAGAGGGAGGGAGGAAGGGAAGGGAAGGGAAGGGGAAGGGAAGGGAAGGGAAAGGGAAGGAAAAAGAAAAGGAAAGAAGGAAGGGATAGAGGGAGGGAGGAGTAGAAGGGAAAGGAAGGGAAGGGGAATGGAAAAGAGAAGGGAAAGGGAAGGGAAAAGAAAAGGAAGGAAGGGAGGAAGGGAAGGGAAGGGAAGGAATTCTCACTAGGACTTTGGGCTTATAAAAGCAACATGAAGTATTATCTGTTTCCTCCAACTCTAGTGGACACTAATTCCCACATCTTACTCAGAAATTATTATCTGAATATATTTATACAGCAAAAATCATGTAAAATCAACACTTGGAAAATATGTTAAATCATTAATAAAATAATTTTGCTCAGTTATGTATATGTACTAACTTTATTTTAAAATATGGAATTTAGGAGTTATGGTATATGAAAATATTGTCCTGGATCCTCCTCAGGGCCTACTCTGTAAGAGGCACGAGGCAACTGAACTACAGAGAAAGTAGACCCACATCTCAGATGACACTGAGCACAAGATCGCACAGTGGAGTGGGTGGCAAAACTGCTCACATCGATAGCCATGGAACGTAGATGCTGCCCTTCTGGAGAACTGGTCTACCATCCCTAATCAAGCATAATGTTTAGCGTGATACTACCCCAGCAGAGCCACCGTTCGGTTCTGGGCTCAAAACTCACTTCTTTAAGTCAGTTCAAATCCTCCGCCTGGTACTTGTGGAAAAGCAGGCACTGGTTAAGCTCCTAAAGATCTGCTGAGATTAAAAGCTGCATAAATGGGAATAAAGACTGGCAGAAACTGAAGGCCATGAAGAAAGCTCTGGCATGAGGTTTTAGCTAAAATGATGAAGAAAAATGTGATGGAGAAGGGGGGGGGAGAGTAGTGAGATCAGCATTTTGTCTTTTAAAACATGTGTGTATCTTTGTGTATGAACATACGATGATGAAATGGTGACCAGCACCAGAAGGAAAGATCAGTACTGACACAATTCTGAGACAACACTGAAGTAAAAGTAAACAAAGAAAAAACAAAATCTACAAATTTGATTCCACTTTGAGAAAGAAATCTTAGAAACTGACATAAATTTCATAACATCGATACTATGAAATACCCTTCCACATATTAAAAGGTACATGTTAGGTTTCTTTGGCATCAGACTTTCTTTCAGACTTAGCATGTGCTCTTTGGAATGCCCTGCTCACTGTTGTTTTTAATTCAAAACACTTGAAATGTGATTTATTTTGTTTTCCAGGATAAATCAGTATATGCTTCACCACTACTGAGAGAATTAATAGGAACTCCTTGTCAAAGAATTACAAGAAACCTTTTTCTAAATAAATAGCAAACATTCATGACAAACAGAATTTTCTTCTTATAAGAAAATATAATACTTACACACATATATATTATGATTTGGAGATTGTAGCTATCTCATTTATTGTGAACAAATATTGTGAAAAAAATATATGCAGTGGTATCAGCATTCCTCCCACAAAGTCATTAGCTTATGATGAAAAAAGCTTATTTTACTTAGAAGTTTAACACAGATATTCATGTGAAAGTTACTGCTTTCTTCCATGTGGTGATTCAGGGACCCAGGACACGCCTGTCTTGCAGCTCTTCTACAAGGCATTGTAGACCCAGGGCATTGTAGTTTTCTGCAGCAGGTGGTGAAAGAAGAAAAAATATGGACAAGGCCCATCTGCCTCCTGACAGACTTGCCTTACAAATGACCTATATTACTTGTGCTGATACTCTGTGTGTGAAAAGTAGCTCCCATGGCCACATCTGAATAAAAACAGGGCTGCAGTGTGTAATTATGGTTATGCAACCACACCCCACCCATATCTCTCAGTTATTAGGGGGGCACTGAAATTTGGTAGCCAGACAACTATCTCTGCCACCACGCCACCTGTGATTTTAGCTGTTGCATTTTGCTTGACCCTTACAACATAAAAATTTGTTGACGTTATCATTTCCTGCAAGTTTTGGGTTCATAAAAGATTTTTCTTTGTCCCATCTCCAATCAAGAAATTAGGAACACAGGCATGGGTTATGCAGTGAAAGGAAGATAAACAGAAATCACTTATAAATTCTAGGAATTAAGCCACTGATGATCTAACATCAGTGTAATTGTGAGGGAAAAATTGAGCTAGGAGTTACTGAGACCTCCATTTCATAACCCACTGGTGCCCATCCTTGAGTGAACTTAGGAGAATAACTGTGATATTTGGACATGTATCTTTGTAGTTATAAAATAAGAAAATTGCACTGGATCATTGATTCTCAAACTTTCTGCTACAACAGAAAATTCAAACAACCACATTTTGAGACTGTATTACTGAGTAAGTGTACATTAATTAATAGTTTATATTTTCTTTTCTCCACTATGATTTTATTTATTCTTTTTGAGATATTAAAAATAGCTCAGAAAATGCATTGCTAGTGATACTATTACCATGACAACTGTTATGACTATAATTTAAATTAAACTCACTCTTTACTGAGCATAGACCATATTCCATACATTCTCCCAGGTTACACTCAGTCATCTGGAAGAAGCAGCATAACTAAGACAAAAAACGCCAAGCCAAGGCGGTGAAATCAGCAACTCTTGGTGGATACGTCTGTGGATCCAAACATCAGTGTAGAGAACTACTGGGTAGGATGAGTAGTTTGAGGTTCTACCCTATTGGTGTCCATGCGAACTCAGACCAAATAGTGAAAGATTACTATTGCCTGTGATTCCACCAAGGGGCCTTTTTCCATTTCAATCCTCTGTGTCTTGGTTTCCTTATTTGAAAAATTAAGTTTAATAGCTTACCCATAGCTCCCTCAAATGTCTTAAGTGCCAATTAAGCCACTGCTCCAAAGCAATAAAAAGCCCAACTTCTGAGAAATAACTATATGAACATAAGGTAATGAAGCCAACTCAATTATCCATGGTAAGAGATGACAAGGAAAAGTAAGACCAAATTAAACCTACAGGTGTCCCTAAACCACATGTTTGCCATTCACCTAAGCTCTTAACCAGCCCTGCTAATAAGCTGCAAAATAGATAGATTTGAATTTTATCACTTTCCCTCTCCACCCCTTCCTCGTCTGGTCTAAGTGCTAATGGGCAGTCAACCACCCTTTAAAAGACAGAAAAAGCAGAGACTGGACCAAGCAATCAATAGACTGGATAATTAGCCCCTGAGTAATTGAGAGTTAAATGTCTTATATTAACTTCACCCCATTACTCCCAGAATATGAATAAGCTAGAGCAAGACGGACACGATCATGAGAGAGTGGAAATAAAAAGAGGTAACAGAGAAACAGAGCTCTCTCCCTTGGGGTTATCATATGACATGAGCTCTAATGACATAAAGCCAGATGACAATGGCGGGTTAGTAGGGCAATTCGAAACATGACAACATGGTCCAGAAGAGCTGGGAGAGAGTTGTTTCCCCTCAGCACCAAATTATTTCTCTCTCTCTTTGTTTCTTTTTTTTTTTTTTTCAACAAAAGACTTACTCCAGGCCTTGGCCGTGTTCCCAAAAGATTGGGCAATTAAGCAGGTATGATTTCCAAGGAGAAATAAATATTTTTCAGTTACTAGACACTGTTCTTGGGCTTTGATTCAAATGTGCATAATTTTTGAACAGGAAACATAATGAAAGGAATGTTTCACAAATTAATATAAAGCCCAAAGGCATACCCCGCACTCTGTTACGTGAAATCATTGTCTTTCATGCGCCAGGAATGTCAAGTGAGTGCCATCTTAGACAGTGTTTTCCTCCTGGTCGCATTAGCACTGGTTTTAAGAAAGGAAAAACTCAATTTGAAGAAAAGTCCTTACAATGTATGATTTTAGCCTTTCCTTAAAGGTTCGAAGGTATTTTAAAATATAATGATATTGATTTGAGCACAAACAGTGAATAAAAGTGCCTTCTCTTTAGAGGCTGAGATGCTAAAGAGGAAGGTTAAGTGACGTGAATAATTTCACAGAATGACTAATTTAAATTAGAGGTTAAGATATAGAGTCCTGGGCTCCAGGCCCAGAACCCAAAACTACTCTTTTCTAAAAATAACAAGAAACTCTGAAAGGTCAAATAGCTTGAGGATCCCAGTAAAATCCCCCCAACTGTAACTTTAACTATGCAAGTAAGAGCACCGTTTGAATGACAATTTTATGTGTCAAAAAGTGTCTGAGTCATCACATGGAAGATTAAACAGAAATTTCCCTCTTAGTGGTAATAGGTTTGGGATGATCATTCTACACTCTTGTCTGTTCTGCCAACACAAAGAGTAGGATAATGGCTTAACCATGGAATAGAAATTGCATTTAGTGAGTTCACATTTCATACGAAGATCAAAAGAACCTTTACTTAATGAGATACAAACATATTTACAGATCTCATTTTATGGATACTAAAAAATAAAGAATATCAAAATTAAGAATTTGCTTAATTTCTAAGTTAATGATGAGCTACATGAATCACAAATTTATCGAGGTTGGTAAAGATTCTTGTAATCTCAGCAACATATTTTTATATGCTCAAATATTTTCAGAAATGATTTCTGAGTGGTCAACATTATGCTATTATTTCAATAGTCACCATTAGAGTCTTTCAAAATCTATTTATAGTCTGTATTTTAATTAAGTGATAGTGGTAATTAAGTGACTATAAGTAGTAAAATGGGGTGAATCCTTTCTCCCATGTGCCCCTAAACAAAGCCCGGTAAAGAGGATAAAAGCATAATAAATGATTTGATTATAGGTTTCATGACACAGGAGCCATCAGAATAAAGACACCATGATACAGGAAAACTATTTTTATGATAAAGTGTCGACAGCTCTGCAGGACTATGATTGGATAAGAAGAGTGTGATCTGATGCTAATAGACAGAGGGAGAAAACTCAGCAGGGCCTTTCTGTTGGATTTGGCGAGTGCTCTCCTGTGTACCATTTCTTCCTCCCATGTATGAAGTAGGACTTCTCTTGAATGAAGGTCTTAGTTTCTTTATGGTTAGCTGTTACACAAAAAGTTTGAGGGAGGAGGTCAGGGTAATACTTTTAGGCTTTATGGCTGCCTTTGAAAAATGGGTCTGATTTCCATGATCCACCTTGGGAAAGGGATTATAATTTCTATAACTAGCCTCAGGGAACGATGAGGGGTGAAAGACAGGAAGGCAGGGGAAGGTGGGACAGAATTTATGAGGCTGCTTCTTAGGCCTTTACTCTGGGATACCATTTATCCCAGCCTCAGCATTCCCTTATCAGAAACTTCCCCACGAACTTTCATATCCCAGAAACTGGCCCAGTAGATTGTCTCATAAGCCCCTGAATCAGTATGTCAGTCTCAAGACTAAGCCAATAAG
Organism: Galago senegalensis; assembly: GCA_963575145.1. Lineage (NCBI taxonomy): Eukaryota > Metazoa > Chordata > Mammalia > Primates > Galagidae > Galago > Galago senegalensis. The sequence goes on from CAUYTI010001376.1 coordinate 5,574, forward strand.
TATAATTTTAATTACACTTTTAAAAGCCTTTGGAGTCTTCAGAACAAGCCAAGGATTTGACTCACCCTCAAACTTTGTCTTAATACCTGTATCAAGGCTCGGCGCCTATAGCTCAACCGGCTAAGGCGCCAGCCACGTACACCTAAGGTGGCCGGTTCAAATCCCCAGGCCGGACCGCCAAACAACAATGGCAGCTGCAACCAAAAAATAGCCAGGCGTTGTGGCGGGCACCTGTGGTCCCAGCTACTTGGGAGGCAGAGGCAAGAGACTCACTTGAGCCCAGGAGTTGGAGGATGCTGTGAGCTAAGATGCCATGGTACTCTACCCAGGGGGACAGCTTGAGGCTCCTGTCTCAAAAAAAAAAAAAAGAAACAATGCAGGCCAGGAAAAGCAAGTATCCAATGTACTCAATACTAATATGAAGCAAGTAGACAAACTAATTCACATCCACAAAAGAGAAAAATTCTATTTAATTTAAATTGGGACAGGGAAAAGGGAGGGAGAAGGGGATGGCCAGAAAGGGGAAGTAGGGAAGGGAGAGAGGGGAGAAGGGAAGGGGACTGGTGTGCTCCCAACTAATGAGCAGAAGGTAAGGGGACACATGGCACACCTTGAGGATGCAGGACACAACTACAACAGGGACCTTTCCTAACAAATGTAAGCATAGTAACCTAACAATTTATACTCTCATATTAATCTGAAATTAGAAGAAAAGAAACAATGCAAGCGAGAAGACAGTGAAACTACTAAAGGAAGAAAACTAGGATATTATACACAGTGAAAATAGCTTCTAAAACCAAAAGTAAATTAAAGACTTTTTCAGACATACAGAAGCTTTTAAAAAGATTCATCATCAGCAAACCTATACCTAGAGAAATGTTTTTAAAAAGTCCTTCAACCAGAAGGAAAATAAGACCACATAGAAATCTATTACAGAATTATAACACAGAAGAAAGAGCAATAAAAATGGTAAACATAAACATAAAATATACATACTAGACATACACTTTCATTACAATGAAAAGAACAGACTCAAATTATTAAGATAAAGGAAAAAAGCACAAGAACTTTTACAGTATACACGTCTTCCAGCATGCCTATCTTCCAAAAAATTCAAAGTGATCTGATTAATAAAACTCAGTTCCCATCTGAGTTTTATTAGATTGTCCTGTAAATTAGAGACAATATTATTTCTTTTTTAATAAAAAGAAGTTATAAGGTACAAGCTATTAGTCTGGTAACAGAATGTCTGTCTTTTGGAGAAGAAAAAACTAACCAAAATCATCCTGTTTCCAACCCAGTGTTCTATTACACAGTGGTTTTCAAACCCTTTTGAAGAGCTTGCCTACAGAGAAAATCCTTGAGATTAAGTATGATGGTGGTCAATACAATTTATTTACACTTCACTGTCTCCTGGGAACTCCAAAGTCACATAAAAATAAGCTAAAACAAAAACTGTTCCTTGTTTTCAAAAAACTTAAAAAACTGTATTAAATTTCTTTTTTTTTTTTTTAGAGACAGAGTCTTACTTTGTTACCCTCAGTAGTGTCACAGCTCACAGTAACGTCCAGCTCATGGGCTTAGGCGATTCTCTTGCCTCAGCCTCCCAAGTAGCTGAGACTACAGGCACCCGCCACAAAGCCTGGCTATTTTTTTGTTGCAGTTTGACCAGAGCAGGTTCCGCCACCCTCGGTATTTGGGGCCAGAGCCCTACTCACTGAACCATAAGCTCTGTCCTATATTAGATTTTCAATGAATTGGTCAGGTTGCCCAAACTGGCAAAAGAGGAAAATTTTGCCAAGTCTTCCTGGGGAAAGTGAATTTGTCAAAGCAAAGGTATCAAAGCAACAGCTGCAAAACAAAGCTTCAGGATCAGGTGGTAAAATAGAGAACAGGATTGGTGCCCTAGCTGCTGAGCACCACATATACCAAAGCTGGTGGGCTTGAATCCAGCCCAGGCCAACTACAACCAAAAAATAGCTGGGCGTCGTGGCAGGTGCCTGTAGTCACTGAGGCTGAGGCAAGAGAATTGCTTAAGCCCAAGAGTTCGAGGTTGCTGTGAGCTGTGACACCACAGCACACTACCTAGGGCAACATAATGAGACTCTGTCTCAAAAAAAAAAAAGAAAACAATAATATTTGATGCTAATTCAAACTGCGCCTCCATAACATCACTGACGCCAACTAGATTACTAACTGGGAATCCTTTCTACTCTCCCTCTGAATACATAATGTTAAATGCAATTCATACGCTCAGAGATTCCTTGAGTCTACTGGCAGATCTCATAATCCATCTTCACAATGAGAGATCACTTGGTATTCTCACAGACAACTAAATGGTACATAATTTGGAATGTTCCTATAACAAAATTCTAGAGGAAGGCTACCTACTGTTACCCCATCTGGACCAAAATTCTTTATTCTGTTGAGACAAGAAAATTGCATGATTTCAGTATTCCCTATTAAACATCATATGCCAGGAGAAAATAAAATCATTTTAACACTTTACCCCCAATCAAACAACTGGATAATTTTCTACTTTATGTGACAATAAATTTATCAAAAAATAAAATACACTAGTTATGTACCTAAGGGACCTGAAAACAAACATTAAACAAAAATTCATACAAAAACATTCAAAGGAGCATTATAAATCATAGCTAAAAAGTGTTAACAACTCAAATGTTCATCAACTCATGAATGGATAAAGAAAATGTGGAAAATCCACACAATGGAATATTATTTAGCTGTAAGAAAGGAATAAAGTATTAGAACATGCTACAACATGGATGAATAAAATCATTAAGTGAAGGAACCCAGAAACAAAAGGTCATGTATTATATGATTCCATTTATATGAAACATCCACAATGGTCAAACCCCTAAGAACCCATAGACTATCTGCTGCCAGGGTGTGAGGGGAGAAACTGCTTAAGGGATATAGGGTTTCTTTTCAGGGTGACAAAAATGTTCTAGAGTTCAACAATGAATGCCCAACATTGTGAATGTGCTAAAAGCCACCAAAATATACACTTAAATGATTAACTATACATTTCAGATCATGAATTTTTAAGTTGCATGAATTTTACATCAATAAAAAAGTATGTTTCCAAATGTTAATCTAGTACTTCTATCTCCCACTACTTAACAAAATGCTGTGAGCATAAAAAAAACATTCAAAAATATTTTTTAAATGTAATATAACAGACTGTACACAGTTGACTACCTCCCTACACTGACTACCTCCTTAAGTTGACTTAATTGACTAAACATGCACCACAAGGCCTAGTTCCTTATGTTGACCACCTCTTTATGTTGCCCAGTTCATTACAATCCCTTGGGTGGTCAACTTACGGAGGTTATATTGTATATTGGTTGGGTATAGTGACTGAAGCCTATAATCCTAGCACTCTGGGAGGTCAAGGCAGGAGGATTGCTTGAGGTCAGGAGTTCAAGACCAGTCTAAACAAAGCAAGACCCTATCTCTACTGAAAACAGAAAAACTAGCCAGGCATTGTGGAGGGTACTTCTAGTCCCAACTACTCAGGAGTCTGAGGCAAGAGGACTGCTTATGCCCAAAAGTTTGAGGTTGCCATGGGCCATGACACCATGGCACTCTACCCAGGGCAACAGAGTGAGACTCTGTCTCAAAAACAAATTTCTAAAAATAGAAAAATTAGTCAAGTGTGGTGTCAAGTGCCTGTTTTCCAGCTACTTGGAATAGGCTTAGGCAGGAGGATTGCCTGAGCAGAAGAGTTCAAGGTTGCTATCAGCTAGGCTGAAGCCATGATACTTTAGCCCAGGCCACAGAGTAAGATTCTGTTTCTAAAAAAAAAAAAAAGTAATTATTAACATATGAACATTCTGGAAAAGCCAAAACTAACGACAGTAAACAGATTAATGAGTAGTTGTAAGAGGCTGGGATAAGAAAAGTTAGTAAGACAAACGTTCTAGAGCTGTGAAACTATTCTGTATATTAAATACTATAATGGTAAATATAAGATATTAGAAGCCTGTTAAAACCCATTAGAGATGGCTCAGTGCCTATAGCTCAGCAGCTAAGTCGAGAGCCAAATACACCAGAGCTGGTGGGTTCAAATCCAGCCTGGGCCCACCAAAACAACAATGACAACTACAACCAAAAAATAAACAAGTGTTGTGGCAGGCACCTATAGTCCCAGCTACTTGGGAAGCTAAGGCAAGAGAATCACTTAAGCCCAAAGAGTTTGAGATTGCTGTGAGCTATGACACCATAGCACTCTACCCAGGGTGACATAGTGAGATTCTGTCTCCAAAAAAAAAGGGAAGCACCTGTGGCTCAAAGGAGTAGGGCGCCAGCCCCTTACGCTGGAGGTGGCAAGTTCGAACCCAGCCCCAGCCAAAAAAAACCGGAAAAAAAAAAAACAGGCCATAGGTCTTTTTTTTTTTTTTAACATTTTCTGTTTGAAGACAGGTTCTCACAGTCTCGCCTACGGTACAGTGCAGTGCCCAAGCATAGCTCATTATAACTTTGAAGTTTGGGGCTCAAGTCACCCTCCAGCCTCAGCCTCTTAAAGAGCTAACAATACAGGTATGCTCCACCATACATGGCTAATTTTTAAATTTCTTGTAGAGACAGGGTCTTGCTAAGCTGCCCAGGCTGGCCTCAACCTCCTGGCCTGAAGTGATCCTCCTCAGCCTCCCTAAATTCTGGGATCACAAGCATGCATCACCATGACTGGCCAAAACCCATGGAACTTTAAGATACAAAGAAAAAACTTTACTATATGTAAATTCTTAAATAACCAGGCAGTAGGGAAAAAGAATCCCTATTCAATAAATGGTGCTGGAAAAACTGGATAACCACATGTAAAAGACTGAAACTGGACCTTGCACCTTTCACAACTTACAGAAATTGATTCAAGAAGGATAAAAGATCTAAATCTAAGGCATGGAACAATAAATATCCTAGAAGAAAGTGTGGGAAAAACTCTTGAAGATGTTGAGGCAGATTAAGATTTTATGAGGAAGATTTCTGTGGCAATTGCAACGAAAAAATAAACAAATGGGATTTAATTAAACTGAAAGCTTCTATACAGCTAAGACAACCAAAGCAAATACAAACTTCAGAATGGGAAAAGATATTTGCATATTACAAACTGGACAAAGCCTTGGTAACTAGGATCTACAGAGAACTGAAATTAATTAACAAAAAAAGAGCTAACAATCCTGTCTATCCCTGGGCAAGAAACATGAATAGAACATTCTATGAGGAAGACAGAAGAATGGCTAACAAATATATGAAAAAATGTTCATCGTCCCTAATTATCAAGACAAATGCAAATCAAAACCACCCTGAGATATCACCTAACCTCAGTAAGATTAAGCCCACATCACAAAGTCCCAAAGGTACAGATGTAGAAAGAGGGGAACACTTTTACAATGTTGGTAGGACTGCAAACTAATACAGCCTCTTTGGAAAGAAGCATGAAGAATCCTCAAAGAACTCAAATTAGGTTTCCCATTTGACCCTGCAATCCCATTACTAAGCACGTACCCAGAAGAAAAAAAAATCATTTTATCATAAGGATATTTGCGGCTCGGCGCCTATAGCTCAACCAGCTAAGGCGCCAGCCACGTACACCTAAGGTGGCAAGTTCGAATCCCCAGCCCAGACCCGCCAAACAACAATGACGGCTGCAACCAAAAAATGGCTGGGCGTTGTGGCGGGCGCCTGTGGTCCTAGCTACTTGGGAGGCAGAGGCAGGAGACTTGCTTGAGCCCAGGAGTTGGAGGTTGCTGTGAGCTGTAATGCCACGGCACTCTACCCAGGGGGACAGCTTGAGGCTCTGTCTCAAAAAAAAAAAAAGGATATTTGCACTAGATTATCGCAGCTCAATTTACAATCACCAAGATATGGAAACAACATAAATGCCCATTAAGTCAGGAATGAACTAACAAATTGGGGTATATACATACCATGGAATACTATTCCATAAAAAAGATGGTGACTTCATATCTTTTGTAATACCTCTGGGATGGAGTTGAAACACATTCTTCTTAGTAAAGTATCACAAAAATGGAAAAGCAATTATCTATACTAATATGAAGCCAGTACACAATCTAATGCACACCCACACAGGAGAAAAACTCATTTCAATTCAAGCTGGGGGGAAGGGTAAAGAGGGAGTGGAGGGGGAAAGAGGAGGGGAGTGGAGTGCTCTCCCCCAAATGGTCATGGTATGAGGGTGTTTTTTTTTGTTTGTTTGTTTTTGAGACAGAGCCTCAAGCTATCCCCCTGGGTAGAGTGCCATGGCACCATGCTCACAGCAACCTCCAACTCCTGGGCTCAAGCAAGTCTCCTGCCTCAGCCTCCCAAGTAGCTGGGACCACAGGCACCCGCCCCAACACCTGGCCATTTTTTGGTTGCAGCCAACACTGTTGTTTGGCGGGCCCGGGCTGGATTCAAACCCACCACCTTAGGTGTATGTGGCTGGCGCCTTAGCCACTTGAGCCACAGGTGCCGAGCAGGTATGAGGGTGTTTAGCACACCTTTTGAGAGTGGGACATAGCCACAAAAAGGATTCTACCTAACAAAATCAAATATTTTGACCTGGTTGTTTATACCTTCATATTAGCCTGAAATAAATATACTTTTCGATTTAAAAACAAAAAAAGTCAGGAGGTAAAGGGATCTCAGCAAGAAATATAGAATATAAGAAAAGATTCTATATCTATTACAAATATATGAAATAGGCTGGGCATGATGGCTCACGTCTATAATCCTAGCACTCTGGGAAGCCAAGGCAGAAGTCAGAGCTCATGAGTTCGAGACCAGCCTGAACAAGATTGAGACCTTGTCTCTACTAAAAATAGAAAAATTAGCTGGGCATGGTGGGGCATTCCTGTAGTCTCAGCCACTCGGGAGGCTGAGGTAAGAGGATCTCTTTTTTTTTGCCCTCTCATCCCATTTATTAAACAGTAAGAAAAGATACAATGGCTTGGCTCCTGTAGCTCAGCAGCTAGGGCACCAGCCACATACACCAGAATTGGTGAGTTCAAATCCAGCCTGGCCTGCCAAAATAATAATGACAACTGCAACCAAAAAATAGCCGGGCATTGTGGAAGGTGCCTATAGTCCCAGCTACTTGGGAGGCTGAGGCAAGAGAATTGCTTAAGCCCAAGAGCTGGAGGTTGCTGTGAGCTTTGACACCACAGCACTCTACCCAGGGCAACAGCTTGAGATTCTTTCTTTAAAAAAAAAAAAAAAAGGAAAAGATAGAATGCAGGAAAAACACCATCCTTTTACCTCAAGCTGAATGAAGCACAGTGATTACTTCTCTTCATCCCTCCACTCAACTCCCTCCCCCCCCCCATATTCCCATCCACATCATTTTAACTTTGAGGTTCTTTGATTGGGAGTACCAGTGGTGAGGGAGTTGGATGAATAGAGGAGTCTTAAATCTGGCCATCTCTCAAGTCCCAGGAGAAGGGAGCCGGGGACCCAGTCAGGCAGAGATTGCACATGGTGGGTCTTTGACATGGTTGTCCACCTCCCTGTTCTATCTGTAGGCCCCCACGCAAGGCTATGGCAATAGAGGATGACCAGGTCAAGCTGCCCAAATCAGAGCTACCGAAGCATGGTCCCTTCACCAACACAACATTTCTAGAGAACAGTGGGTTGATGCTCCAGTGCTGAGCAGGGCACTACATATGAATTGGGACCTGGAAGCCAATGTATCCATGAGGAAAAGTCCACAAGTACCATTCAAAAAACTAGTAAAGGGCAGAAAGCTGTGGGACAAAAGCACAGCAGGCTTCTGGAATGCTGGCGATCCTTTCTTTCAAGGCCAGGATTATTCCCACCTGTCACAGTCCACATCCCATAAGTAACATTTCACCTTCAGTCAAGAAAAAAGTAGAAAAAATGGCTAATTTGAACTTGAGCCCCAGCTATGTTCTTCAGACTTTAGCTCTGTATCTACTATACTTTTACCTAATGGACAGTCCCTGCCCAGAACCACAGTGCTGGGAAACCAAGGTGGTCCTGGAGGGAGCATGGTGTTTAAGGTGGTAACATTCCATTTGGGTACATTGTAGCCATTGGACCTCCTGGTCTGGGTAAAGCAGCTACATTTGTGCCAGGGAGGCTCCCCACTCTATGAAATGGGACCAAACTTTGCCTGCAAGGCCATTCATTCTTGGAAAGGAAGATGGGTTTAGACCCAGGGTCCCAGCTGGTCTTGTAAAAGTAGCTGGGTTGATATCCATAGGGCCTACTGGAGAAGAGCCCAGGTGCCCAGCAGCTGACCTGGGGAAAGCAACTTAACCAGAGCCTACTGGGCCAGCAGGCCTTGGGAAAGTAGCTGGACTTGGACCCTGCACGAGAGTGTCCCTTGGGAATTTAGCTGGGTTGTGGCCTAGTGGCCCCAAAACTCTTGGGGAAACTGCTGGACTTGAGTAAGAGGACCTCTTGATCCTTGGAGTGTGGGGTTGCTGTGAGGTATGATGCCAGAGCACTCTACCCAGGGCAATGGAGTGAGACTCTGTCTCAAAAAAAAATAAAATCTCATAGAAGTGGGGGAATAGGCTCGACGCCTATGGCTCAAGTGGCTAAGGTGCCAGCCACATACACCTAAGGTGGCGGGTCCCAATCCAGCCCGGACCCGCCAAACAACGACGGCTGCAACCAAAAAATAGCCAGGCGTTGTGGCAGGTGCCTGTGGTCCCAGCTACTTGGGAGGCTGAGGCAGAAGACTTGCTTGAGCCCAGGAGATGGAGGTTGCTGTGAGCTGTGAAGCCATAGCACTTTACCCAGGGGGACAGCTTGAGGCTCTGTCTCAAAAAAAAAAAAAAAAAAAAGTGGGGGAATAAAGTACTGACACTGGAAATGAGCGGAGTCTCTAAGACTGAAGCCAAAATAATCTATCCACAACTACTGTACTGTCTGGTTGATAGCTTCCCCATACGTATACAGATTATCAATTCTAAAACCACTATATAAGCACAGTGGAACTGAAAAATTAAGTAAATACCGGTGGATGGTGGGAGCCAGGTTTCACAATGGTGAAGTGGGAGGTTACATAAGCAATGGGAGGTTAAAACAATATATGTGGTAAGGAATTAGAGTTGGAGACATTATGAATTGATGGTTAGCTTAATATAGTAACCTACAGAAATATGTATAGATATGTGTATATACACAGATTAACGTACACATGTATTTATAAATATGTGTATATACAGAGGTCAACACGCACACATCTATGTGTATCTCCTTGCTCTGTCATCTGAGAGGGCCTAGAAGCAACAATACTCCAGCAGCGAAAACATATCTAGCACTCACATCTTGGTTTCTAATACTGTTCTTGAATAAAAGGAACCTCGGCTCCTTGAAGAAATGACTCATCATGGTTCGGCACCTGTAGCACACTGGTTACGGCGCCGATCACATGCACCGAGGGTGGCAGGTTTGAACCTGGCCTGGGCCTACTAAAACAACAATGACAACTACAACAAAAAAATAGCCAGGCGTTGTGGTGGGCGCCTGTAGTCCCAGCTACTTGGGAGGCTGAGACAAGAGAATCACTTAAGCCTGAGAGGTTGAGGTTGCTGTGAGCTGTGACACCACAGCACTCTACCAAGGATGACATAGCAAGACTCTGTCTCAAAAAAAAAAAAAAAGAGAGAGAGAGAGAAATGACTCATTATAGGACTGGAGCTGAAAATATACTGGAGCTGAAAGATGAGCCATAGAGCATCTTATCATACGTTGCCAGAAAATAAGAAAATGCTCAAACACACACCTCCATACACACAGACACACACTCTCACTCTCATGAGAGTATGTCAAAGACAAGGGATACAAAAGCTATCCGAAAGAGCTCCAAATGGCCAAAACTGAAACAATTTGAGCAATAACATTTAAGTAGATGCTCCACCCTAAGGAGGCATATAATTCATCACTCCTAAGTGTGAGCTGTACACAATGATTTTCTTCCAAAGAGTAACTTTACAGTGCAAAAAACAAACACTACCTCAAGCCAGGTGATCTAGGTTAACATCAACACTAACAGTCACACTGATAGTTATGTAACCCTGGTATGTGATGAGAATAACATCTTATTCCTGTGGTCTTCCTTGTAAAAGCACATTATGTTGGTCTAACCATGAGAAAATCATCAGACAAATCCTAACTGAAGAACAAATACCTCTGCCCAGTAACCTTTAAAACTGTGAAGTGGTTGGGTAGAGTGGCTCACATCTACAATCCTAACACATTGCGAGATCAAGGTGGGAGGATCTCCTGAGGCCAGGAGTTCAAGCCCAACCTGAGCAAGAGCAAGACACCATCTCTACTAAAAATTGAAAAATTAGCTGGCCATGGTGGCATGCACCTGTACTCATAGATATCTGATACTCAGGAGGTTCAGGCAGGCTGTGCCATTTGAACACAGGCATTCTAGGTTGTAGTGAGCTATGATCAAACCACAGCACTCTAGGCTGGACAACTGAGTGACACCTTATCTCAAAACTAAACAGAAAACAAAAAATGCCACAGTTATTAAATTCAAGGGAAGTCTGAGAAACTGTCACAAACAAAAGGAGCAAAAGAGACATGATTACTAAATGTAATGTGAGATCCTGGATGGGACCCTGAAACAGAAAGACAGCACTAAGGAAAAACTGTGGAAGTCTCAATAAATTATAGTCTTATTATAAGAGTATCAATATTGGGCGGCATCTATGGCTCAAGAGGGTAGGACACTGGCCCCATATGCGGGAGGTGGAGGGTCAAATCCAGCCCTGGCCAAAAAAAAAAAAAAAAGAGTATCAATATTGATTCGTTAATTATGGCAAATGTACCACACCAATGTAAGATGTTCATAGGGGAAATAGAGTAAGGGTAGACAGAAATTCTCTGCATTATTTTTTCATTATTTCTGTAAACGTACCATTGTTCTAAAATTAAAAGTTTACTTTTAAAGTTTATTTTAACTGGACATGGTGGCTCAAGCACTCTGGAATTACTTGAGCTTAGGAGTTCAAGACCAGCCTGAGCGAAGGAAGAGCCCATCTCTAAAAATAGCCACTATAGGCTGGGAGGCTAAGGCTAGAGGATTGCCTCAGTCCAAGAGTTTGAGGTTGCTGTGAGCTATCATGTCGCAGCACTCTACCCAAGGTGACTGAGCAAGCCTCTGTAGCAATAAAGTTTATTTTAAAAAATTATATCTAAGGCTTGGCGCCCATAGCTCAGTGAGCAGAGCACCAGCCACATACACTGAGGCTGGCAGGTTCAAGCCCAGACCAGGCCTGCGAAGCAACAACGGCAACCAAAAAATTGGTGGGCGCCTGTAGTCCCAGCTACTTGGGAGGTCGAGGCACGAGAATCGCTTAAGCCCAAGAGTTTGAGGTTGCTGTGAGCTATGACACCACAACAGCACTCTACAGAGGGAGACAAAGTGAGACTCTGTCAAAAAAAAAAAAAAATTATATCTCTGATCAACTGCACACTTAGAATTTTGCTTCGTGTATCTAGGACATAAAAAGATGCCTAAAATACTGCCTTGGCTCTCAGGAACTTTATCAGCTTATTGTGAAGAAAATGATCATGAAACAAGTATAAAATACAAAAATAAGAAAAAACATTGAGGCAAGATAAAAATATAATAGGCATATAGAGATGGTCTAGAATTATGAGGGAAAACTATCAAACTGATGAAAAACTTGAGTTTGCACCATCAAATGCACTTCCAGGTACCAAAGTTTAAAAAAAAAAATTATAAACTGGCTCACTTATAAGAACAACCAGAATGAAGAAGAAATGAGAAAAAACTAAAAGAAATGGAAATATTTATCCCTGAAAAGTGAAGAGTTAAATGGAAAAGTCATGTGGCAGAACTAACAGAGTTACATACACATACCCATTTAACTTACAACCCAACCTCTGGTAAAATGTGAGCAATGCTCAAGGACAAAGAGAGTGACAGCTGTTCAGTAAAGCCACAACAGGAAATGCCAATATGGGAAGACAGGAAGCAGGTGGCCAAGTTCTTCTCTACAACTTTTCAAAAGACAGTGTATATGTGAGCCCAATAAAGTAAAAATTTAAATTCAGATCCTGCAAACATTTATTGACCACCTTATCAACTGACCATTGACCATCTTTAATGCCTTCTTTACCTTACCTATCATCTTAACATTCACAACACAACTATAAATATCAGTTAATATAACAAAGGAGTAACAGACAAATAGAATTAAATAAATTACACTTGTAAATATAAACCATTTTCTACCATCCTCCATTCTCTGCCAGAGATTTCACAGCTGTCTTAAAAAGCAAAATAGGCTGAGTTCAGTGGCTTACACCTGTAATCCTAGCACTCTGGGACTCTGAGGTAGGAGGATCACTTGAGGTCAGACAAGACCAGCCCAAAGAAGAGGCAGACCCCATCTCTACCAAAAATAGAAAACCTAGCCAGGCATTGTGGCGGGTGCCTGTAGTTCCAGCTACTCAGAAGGCTCAGCCAAGAGGATCTCTTGAGCCCAAGAGTTTAAGGTTGCTGTGAGCTATGAAGACACCATGGCACTCAACCCAGGACTAAGTAATAGTTTGAAGGCCCAGACATCTATATAACAATTTATTTCCTCTTATTCTTCCCTTCACTCAAACTCAATGGCTCTCAGCCTTTAACGTGCCTAAGAATTAAATATGATTGGCTCGGCGCCTATAGCTCAACCGGCTAAGGCGCCAGCCACGTACACCTAAGGTGGCAGGTTCGAATCCCCAGCCTGGACCCGCCAAACAACGACAGCTGCAACCAAAAAAATAGCCGGGCGTTGCGGCGGGCGCCTGTGGTCCCAGCTACTTGGGAGGCAGAGGCAAGAGACT